>VWZG01004756.1:0-123867 GCA_013396735.1 Grallaria varia
TTCGCGAAGCCTAGCCATGACAAAGAATATGCCTCATACTAGGACCATTGACATGTTTTAAATTAAAAAAATGTTGATTCCCTTACCCACAGTAAAAGCTCCTAGGCCAAAATACTATTGCTGCTTATGAGACAGAAGACAGAAACTGAAACCCACCTACTAAAAACACACATGCATAACTGCTTATCTTACTACAAACCTACCTACTACAAATATAACTTCCAATTTGAAAATGAGATAATTTTTCAGATTTATTGAACTTTGGAAGTCCTGGTTTCATGCTCATTCCAGACGTGACAGGTGTACTCTATTTTATACATTATAAGAAGCTTGGGGCTGTACACCTTGTGCCAAAAAGATGTAATTATATATTTAATATTTCCTTCCTGTGATGTAGTCCCTCTTTTCTTACTTCAAATGTGTTACATTTGGACAGAGGTGAGAAATATTTCTGAGCCATCAGTAAATATTCTGCAGCTGCTTTTGATGTGATATCACACATCTTCAAAGACAAACTGTCTGACAGTGTGCTCATTCTGTTTGCTGCTTTATCAGTCTTGTGCAACTGAGACAGAATCATTAGACAAATATTATTAGCACTCCTGGTGCTCTGCCTATTGCTTGTGATAAGTTCTTGGAGGGAAAAGAAATTGGTCTGACACTCAAGCTAGAGCAGAAATGTATGAGTTTTCTAGCAGATCAGATATTGATAAAAAAATCAAGCAGAGTAAGGAATTAGGCAGTTGATTTGTGAAAAAAAATAAAGGGGAAAACTCTCAGGAGAAGTAATCACTAGGGTCCTAGTGACCCTGGTGACAGAGCCAGATGTGTATAGTCCATGCTGAAATCTGCCCTGTGAAGTTTTAATGTGGTCGTTAACAAAGCAAGAAAATGCTATTAAAATAACCAAAATACATGTAAAAAGGTGAATGGTTTATTTCTACTGGCTGTCGACAATTAGTGGAAGATACTAATGAGAACAGTAAACATTTTAATAGTAAGTTTCAAAATATATTTCAAATTTCAGTTGAAAATACACATAAAATTGGCAACACTATGGCAGGTTTCTTGATACTGTTTTTCTGTAATCAAGAGTTTTCGTCTGGAGGATGGAAAGAAATGGAAGAAACTCATGCTTGGATGATGAAAATTAGTGAGGTTATAATCACACAGCATTGGCTTTCTCTTCATTAACAAGAGATTTGGCACTAGAGAAGTGGATTCTTATAGAGAAAAAGATGGCACTGAGACCATTACACCTTTGTGTTACATGGCTCAGAGGATTTAACTGGGATTGGATTTTGTCTTTTCTACTGGGTCATAGATCCTTAGATCATGTGATTCAAACCTGCCCAAATAAGTAGGTTTTGGCTTGGACCCTTTTACCTGATTTAGTGCTTGCAGCACATGAAAGGGCATGTATGTAGCCTTCCCAATAGGAATCTGGACAAGCTGCGCCAAAACACTCCGGGGACAAATCAGTGTGTGCTAAATGCAGTATATCTGGGAAATTACTTCAACACTGTGCTAAAACCACAAACTAAAGTGCTAGTATGCTAGTGTGGGCACAGCAACATGTGCTAGTATGAGCCCAGCCTTGCCTCAGTACAGCATGCTCATTTGGGGTGCAGCATTGCCGTAGGCTCTTCATAAACCCAAAGAAACTGGCCTGTATTCACCTCTCACCTGAAGACAGAGAGGAAAGAGATTCCTGTACACCTATTAGAGCTTCACAGTTATCTTCTCTTGGTGTGACTCACACTTGCCATTTCTGTGGTTATTTGGCAATGGGGTGAGACTGCACAAGCAAGGAAGTAGAGTGGTGAAAGAAGAGCGGAGACAAGCCAAGGAGGGTGTGGCTCTCCAAGCATCATTCCCAGGAAATGAGGAAGTCCTGTTGATAAATCTGTCTGTACTAATTTTACAAGTCACTTTGTAGCCCCAGGAATCTTCCCAAGGGACTACAAGACCTGAGGAGACTGCTTCCCTCACCAGGAAGGAAGGGAGTACAGCGTACTGAAGATACTAGAGATGCCTCAGGTTACGCAGGATTTTCATCTGATCTATGTGCTTCCTCTGCTGTTATTTCAGCCTGAAAACCCCTCCACTACTGTCACAGCAACATGCTTCTAGATACTATTTCATTTTCTGGGTCTTCAAAGCGTCAGGCAGCTGAGAGACAACAGCTGAGGGGAAGCGAGAAAAGAAGTTGCTTTACTAAAGCCCTTTCAGGAACATTAGAGACTGGTGAATTCCGTGGATGTGGGAAACGACTTTCCGAGGCAGCAAGACTCGTCCGTCTCTCTCAGAAGGATAACATTCTATCTCGAAAGAAAAACCGCTGGTAGCTTCTAAAAAATTTAGAAAAAAATTCTGCCAGAGGGAAATGTTGCAACAGCCTAGAGCAGGGAGATGCAAGATGTTAGAAACCTTTCTCTTTGGTGAAGGCACATCAGATTTCTGGAGATTCTTGTTTTTTTTCAGTTTGCAGCAAGATACATCTATGCCCAAAAGAACATGAAACAGAATGATTGCTTTGTGAGAAAAAAAGATTTAAAAAAATCATTTTGGGTTAGTGCGAACATTTCTCCTATTACATGTATTTTCTTCTATGACCATAACTATTAATAATTTTTTTAAATCACTATAAAAAAATCCAACACGTCTTAGAATAACATTCTGACAAAAGGCAGAACAAAAGATGATCAGAAGGCGATAAAAGGGTACAAGGAAACAGTGAGGTAATACATCTTTACATGACAGGCAGTGGGGCCAGCAGCCTGATACCATGACTTTACAAGCAGTTTTAGCCAGCAGAAACAGTCCTGCCCTGTCTTTTTCTCTGGATGATTATTCAGGCTTCTGCATCCCCTGTGGACCTCCCTTCACCAGATACTCTAGCCCAGCACAAGCATTGATGCAGAAAAGAGCCAACCAAGCAAAATATAGTTATTTTTACCCGTGTCAACTTCCCGTCTCCTCATTGTGCTGCTACACAACTGTTTCTGCTGGCACATGTCATGGGACCGGAAGAGGGGCAAAAAGTAGTGATCTGTACGGGTGGGAGGGAAGTGCCTTTTTTAGTGGCCGTGTTCTTTATTACAGGCTCAAGTGGCTATTGAAATGAATGGCACAGTAAGTGTCATGGCATTTTTTATAGGCAGAAAAGGGAAGTTCAAGGTAGATAATGGATTTGCTTGTAGGATGCTTTAAAGGATCTCCACCCTGTGGAACACAACGGACAGAGGAAAAAAAATCAAGTGTGTTGACCAAAAAATGTTGGAAGCTGCTGATATTCCCTGGTACCTTGCTTTGACTAAAGGCAGGAGTCTGTAAAATGGATGAGAGATATTGGCCAAGTAGGGCCAAAAAAAAAAAGAAAAAAGAAAAAAAGAAACAAAGACAATTTAGATGATAAAGAAAGAGGAATAAATGGAGGGATGGGGCAAGAGGTGTGATACAGAGGGAACAGAACAACAGCTTTGGAAGCAAACATTCACTGTGCTTAAAACGGGGCAATGAATCCCACCCTCCCTTTAAACTTAAAGTGCTACTCTTTTTCTCAGTACAGAGAGCCAGGCTAAAGTAATCTGCAGGCATCCTACAAAAGAGTGATGGAAGCACACTCTGTGACAATTATCACTAGTGGAAGGAGATGTAGAAGCGTGACAGGACCTTTAGGATGTGACAAAGTGATCTTCAGTACTCCTTGTTCATATTGTTTGTTTGCCAGCAGGACCATAATACAACAATTTGTTCCCGAGCATTAGATTTTAAGATTTGGGTAAAAATAGTTTGATCATTTGGGTCTCTATATTTTCGTCTATGTGAATGTATCAATTATGTTCTTCCTCTCTGATCTCCCCATGCCTTGAACACTGAAACACTCACTGCTTCTGCAGGAGGTCTTACAGCCACTGCAGTGAAGGGATTTTCCTGAATCAAGGACACAGGTTACTGACATACAAGGAGAGGGTGCATTGCTGATAGTGAACAGAAAAGGCTAATTATGCTGCAATATACACCTCTGAGTACTTCAATGACTTAGTCATTCATGCCCAGGGGACCAGTAAAGAGGCACTTGCATTTAATGCTAATCACTCCAGAAACAAAGACATCCCATTGCCATTTTCTGATGTGCAAAGGCAGGTACACCCTAAAGGTTTCACAAGTTACAACTCTGAGATTTGGTATGGATTAAAGACCATAGTTCAGACAAAGTTGTTCTCTTGCATTACCAACTGAGTATCTGAGGCACAGATGAGAGACATAGATACCTTGGAGTTAGCCAGGTGCAGAATTTAGTTCTTCTGGATCCTGGTCCTGTGCCTTATCTGGTAGATCATATCGCCTTTTCAGAGTTTAATCTGATATTCATTGTATGTTTAACTATTGCTTAGGATACTGTAATGAATGTAAATCAAGACCAGTTGGGTATTTCCGTTATGGAATCATAGAATCATAGAATTGATGGGGTTGGAAAAGACCTCACAGATCATCAAGTCCAACCCTTAGTCCAGCTCCAGTCTGTTTACTAGATCATGGCACTCAGTGCCACGTCCAATCTCAGTTTAAAAACCTCCAGGGATAGTGAATCTACCACCTATATATGCAACAATGAGGTAATCATTCATAAGAGGTAAACTGAAACACTGAATTCGTGGACCATGACTCTTAAGACTATTTGTTTAGACTCATTGGAAGCATTAAGACTGTAAATTGTGTAAAATATTCTCAGGTTCATTTGGTTTATTATTTTATAATAACAGCTCTGCTATTAAAAACTCTGGGTTCGTTTGCTTCTGGAAGGTGGGTTTTTATTTTTTTTATTTTTTTTTTTATTATTTTTGTTTTGTTTTGTTTTGTTTTGTTTTCTTCACTGTAAATCCTCTTTTCAGCTCCTCTGCATGAAACACTGTGAACAAGAATCATGCATGAAGAGAAAAGAACACAGGGGCTTTAGGTTAACATTGCTGTTTAGGCACGGGCTAATGATCGAACAACAGCTTGTATAGCAGGGAGAGTGTTATATAATTTTTAAACCAAATGCCTTGTTCAAATGACCAAAAGATCCCAAGTAAATTTTAATCAAAAGTACTTGCAGACTGTAAATCAAAGTATCTGTAAAATTCTATCTTGTGTTAGTGTTATAGAGGAAGCTGCTACTTCAGTAGTTTGGTCTGCAACTCATTGACTCGAGGATGATTTTAAAAGGGACACAGTGAGCATTTGTCAGCACGGTGTTCATACAGTTTAAGAAGGGTCTGGATGACTGGAAAGGCATTTTTCTGGAAATGCCTTGGGTTATTTATCTAAGTCCCTGAAATAATGCCACCGTATTGTAGTGTAAATATGTTTTCTATTCATAAATACAATACTTTACTACTGTTATCTTCTCTCATGTTTAAGCACCAGTATTTCTCATAGAAAATATTAGGAAATATTCAAGTACTCTTTACGAGGTAAAACATATTTTTAGGCCAGAATGTCATTGTTCTGTTTGGCTTGAACAACCTCGTGACAGTACATTTTAAGAAAACACTAGTTTTGTATAAATTTGTTTATCCTCAGTACAGTTGTCCCTGTTCCAGAATGTGCTTTGCTGCTGCTGACAGCACTATTCCTTTTTCTCCATTTTGAAGGTGCAGACCAGACACCTGGATGCTGTGCTGCAGAGGTACATCCGTGACAGAAGAGGTCACGTGGGGGCTTCAGTTGGGGAAAATTGTTAAAATTATGATAGAGCACAACTTGCTAAAAGACATAGAAATCAACTGCTGGTGATGAGACACAGGCTGCTAATTTGCTCTAGAGACTGTCATGCAATTTCTACTAGTAGCAGCCAGAGTAATGAAGGCATAGGAGTGAATCAGGAGAAATGGGGACATTGAAATTGCAACTATTTCCTCATAATTTTTTTCCAAAATACTTACAAATAAACTAGGACCCCAAATGTACTAGCTCATCTGGTTTTATCTACCTAAAACAGTGTTTGGTTGCTCTGCCTTCACAAATACCCAAAGCTTCAAACATTGTCACTCCTGATAGCCGAAACCTCGTATCACCATGGGGCTGTTAACAGTGAACCTGTGGTTGTGTCTAGTTTGCTTGAGGGCATGGAACTACAATCCTGTTTCCACGCAGATGATGATGCAGGATAGCTCAGCACTTGTTACTGTGTGGGAGCCACCTACAAATATGGTGCACCTCTTAACACTAAAGGCGAAGACTGAGGTTTTTCATCCATGCTTGAAAACAGGTCAAGTTATTTGAGTCCTGAGACCTGAGAGGAGATGTGAACATCTGCCACTACCACAGTATGTGTTGGTGCTGTCGAAAACCCAAGTGCTTTGTTGTCCATTCCCTCTGAGTATGTGTGCTGGTTGGCCTTTCGCTTTCCAAAGTCTGCTCAGGCAGCACAGAGCTGCCTTGGAGAAGTGTTTCTCAATCTGTGTCTGTCTGTCCCCACTGCACCTTTTCACACTGAGCTCCTTGGATAGGATGAAGCCTGTTGGATGAGTTTTTCTGTCCTGGTAGAGTTTGTCATATTGACTCTGCAGAGGGGCTGGACAAAGGGCCAAGTCACAAGCACTTGGGTGATGAAGCTCTGGGCACACATTTTCGCCCCTTCTCCAACAGGAAAGCCTGAAGAGGAACAGGTTTCAGTAAGGAGGGTATTCCTCAGAAATCTTGCCTGAAGTTTCTTCCATGCCACTTCATGGGAGAAATTTACAAATCATGCCCCTATCCTTGCTCAATTCCTTTTAATTTGGGGAAGCAAGCTGGATTTTGTGCATGGGCTGAGCTAGTGTGGTTTCACTTATTCAGCAGTGCCTCCTCTGATACCCAAAAGAGCTGTGCTATAAAGATGTATTAGCATGGCATCCCAGGAGAAAGACTTTACAAGTCTGTGTTCCACTTTCTGGGCTGGCTACTACTAGGAATCATTCTTCCCACTGCTGCAATGTGGAATGACAACTTGTTGCATTAGGCTCTCACCATTAGGATAGATTTGGGTGTTTGCTTTAAAAAATATTCAAAACCCTAAAGCCCTTTTTATCAGGTATTCTTCTGCCTTTTAGTAGGTCAATGACTCCCTGTAGCTTTTGTACTTTTTACATATACAGAAACAGACACTGATTCCATAACCTCTCAGAAAACCCTGTAATATAAAATACTTTGAGTTTGAGACTTAGATTGAAGAAATAAAAATAAATTAATAGGGTTTGATTACTACACAAAATAGTGCTTTTGACTTATTCATAAGGCTCTCGGTAGATAATCTGTGCAATTTCTTCTGCTGGGAAAGTCTGTCTCTGCTAAGAATTATGGTTCTCCAGCACTGTAAGACTAACATTTGCATACTGATAGGGAACACTAAAAAAAAGTGCTTTTGAAATAGCTAGTTAGCTTTCCATTGAGCATGAGTTACTGTCACTATAACATTTAGCATTTTGACCCTTTAGTTAATTTTTCATAAATTGTGGTCACTGCTCCAGTGCCAACAGGGGAATTTTGAACACAATTCTGAGTGTTTGTTATCCTCAGATGTGTTCACCCACACTAACCCCACAGATGTCCATATCTTTGGCTTTCTGAATTGCAAATGTGATCTGAATTTCAGTAGAAAGCATTTAAACCCCAGATTAAGAATCCCAAGATAAACAATTGGAAGTATTTTTCATCATTGGTACTGTATACTAATACTGTTCTATCACAGCATAGAGACTATATTCAGAAATGAAACCCTCAAGCCACTAAAGGCCACATCACTAACAAAGACAGGACTTAGATCTCTGAAGCCTCCACTTCATATATTTAACATTATCAGAAACAATAGAGATCAAGTTGGTTTTTTGGGGAAAAAAAAGATTTTTGGCACTGTGTATACTGAAAAGGCCTGCTTAAAACTGGTTATAAAATTTCACACAGTTTTTTTTTCCAAACTAGGCATCAGGTGCATGGAACCAATTGTCACTTGGACTTAAAGAAGGAGTAGATTCCTCCCACTCTCTGTCCATACGTAGTATGGAGGATATTGGACAAGTGATCAAGCCCACACTAGATGTAAAATCCAGAAGTCTGTCTTCAAAATATCATCTTCAAAACTATATATGTTTACATTCCTGACTTCCTAGTTTTCTGAATATAATTTTCAATTTCTTAAATTTTGAGAGTCTTGAAAAACTATGTTTTAAAAAGAACGTTTATAATGGATGTGTTTTCCCTTTAGTCTCTACTTCCTGTCTTCTAGGAGTCACCGAGGTCAGACATTTCTTCTTGCTTTACGTATAGTTGACAGCGAATAAAGCATATTGATGAAAAATCTCTATATAACCTGTCATGCTGTGGGAGAGTCACATCCTGGTAAATCAGAATTTTCTCCATGTGATCCAAGAAAAGTCCATTCAAACTCTGATTGTGACCAAAAGAAAAGAGTGAAGAATGATATGATTCTATTTTGCTGTAATGAGAATGTGAAAAGTAAAAATATAGTATGTGTGTTAATGTAGAAGGATTGTAGCCTCTGTTTCTCTATACTGCTTTGCACAGAAAATACAGAAGAACTCTTTATTTATTAAAGAAAAAATGGAATGCAATGAACTTTTCTGGCAGAAAATGGTTGTCCCTGACTAGGAGAGTGACGTAAAATAGCAATTAACAGTGATATGGAAAGGTCTCCCAACTTTTAAATTCAAAAAACTACTAAAGTCTATCTAATTTGTTAAATTTTACTTCAATAGGCACTGTCAGATTTCCTTGCCACTTGCAGGTGTGCTGGGGATGTAAAAGAAGTGATTGGATACATCCAGTTCATTAAATAAAAGTCCAATGAACTTGGACTGTTACTAAACATGAAGAGAATGTTTCTGGATCTGAAGCCCCTGTGTGGTAGACTTCTGCAGGCTGGGAAAGTACTGTAGGTTAATACTTCTACTCATGTTTATTCTGTCCTTATATTCCCACCTACACATCCCTGATGGGCCATTGCTGGAAACTGGTTACTGGGCTTTAGTCTAGTGGCACTTTCACCTGATCTAACACAGCGCTCTCCATTCCTATGAAAGTGTCCGTCAGATCAAATCCTTCAAAATCCAACTGAACACACCACCCCACCAGATCTGTTACTGTCTGTCAGATAAGTGAGTAAAATATCACTAGTGCTGGGGAAAAAAAAAAAAAATTAAAAGAATACCCAGGTCATAGAAGAAGCAGGTGAACCATGCTCCATAAAAAAGCAAATTTGCTCCCCTCAACCTCTCTTTTCCCCAAAGAATCTGAATTTCCTTGACTCCAAATTTGGTGAGCTATATGTCCCTGGGCCTGTGAGATAAATATGCAGGAGGAGCATCTGAAAAAACCCATTCTTTCCCCTCCCTTTCTATGGTCTCAGATGCTTGTTGAGGGGAGGGAATCCTTCCCCACCATTGGAGGGACTCTGTGTATGTAAGGATGGAAATGTCTTCAGAGCCATGGGACCAAACTTCATTCTTTGCTTGCCCAGGTGAAAAAATCATCCCAGATGGAACATTTGATTGACCCTGCTAAATCATCTTGTCAAAACACAACAAAATTTCGCATAGCAACTGGCAAATATATGGGAAAATATAGAAAAAACAGAGTTAATGTCTACTGTAAACATTCACAAAAAAGCTAAGTCAAGAGGGGTGAGGTTAACCAAGGAAACAAAACACTACTGAGTTTGCCCCTTATTCTTTATAATGCATTTTTAACTTCTATGTAGAAAGCCATCCATTACAAATTATTTAAGGATGAGCAGAGTTAGTTGTCTGCAGGGAGTAGGGAGATGTACTTTGTTTCCTTTGCTGATGCTTTCTTATATCCAGAGATACTATTTCAGAGTTTTCTGCCAACTCAGCAAAGACGTAATGAGTTGTTGATTCTGTTCCATCTTAGTTTTCACCTGTGTGCTGGTTTAAAAGTAAACTGGCAGGAAAAATGAACCCAACTGAAAAGAGTTTGGAAGACAGAACTACAATTTAATAAAATAAGATTACAATAGATACACTGATACAAATGAAAATTGGTTTCAGCCCTCAAAACCCAGTTGTACAACCTAGCCCCCTGGGGCACAAACAGAATGGTGCTCACCAGCCCCTGTGCTGAGCACCACGTGGTCCCCCTGAGTCCAAAGCAAAAGGAAAACACCTGTTTTCCTTCCAGAAGGTTGGTGGTCGCAGTCTGGTTGAGAGTGGTAGTTGCAGTCCTGTTGAGGTGCTGGTCCTCCTCTCAATCTGACAAGTGAGTGAGTGCCCCAAGTCCCCAAACCCCAAGCTTATATATGCTTCAGTTCAGATAGGAACACCCAGTACCTCCCCCAGGGTGAGGGGTTTCACAATGGGCAGTTTACTCAGTGAGTCACAGGATACTTTGGTCTGCTTGATGGCCTGTTAGCAGACATGACCCCTCAGGTTGGGTGTGAAGGTGTTAATGACTCCTGGAGGGGAGTTATCACACCTGAATCACTGGTGTGAAGACAGGGAACCCTCTTATCTCTGTTTTCTCATGCACACAGTTCATAGCCTGAGGCGTCAGGTGTGTCCTGGGCAGGTGCTGCAAACAATGCATCATTGACAGTTCATGATAAATGGCAGAGAGGGTATGGAATACACAGTTCCAGTTACATTCACACAGTGATAAACTGATCCCAGCCACTATAACTAGGACAATCTGTAACATGAGTCATCAGACAGTGCTCTTACAGAGAGATTTTGTAGGTCTATTGGGTAGATTTTTAGAGACATTTAGATTGTGAGGAAAATACACAGTGACCAAACTCTTTTTCCTAGAGGTAATCAGTGTTTGGGGAAAGATTTTTCTGTTGCTGTAGAGATCTATTTAGACAGGGAACTAGAGCAAATCCTTCTAGCGTGCACCTGCTACTGCTGGCAGGTTTGGAACGGAGCAAAAGAGGTTTTCATTAAATGTGCAGGGACACACCAACACAGAGCTCTTCTTCTGTGAGTCACCTTTCAGAAACAAGTGAACAGCTGCAAGAAAAGGCTGGGTACCAGCAATCTGATAAACCGTGGAAGGGAATCCTGATTTTTGTTCAGGATTTTATTAGAAAATACTAAAAACAGAGCTGTAACAAGGGCTGCACCTAATAAGAACATGAAATTTTACATCTAATAAGGTTAGAGTATACAGTACACAGTACATTTTCTTATTTAGCGGGTGAAAGATAGTTGTTTGTTCTCTGAAACTTTCCCAGCCATTTAAAATGTTTCTTCAGTTCCCTTTTTCTGCTGTCAGAATCTAACCCTGTACATATTGCTCAAAAACACTCAATGGGACAAGTACCACGTTAATAGAAGACAAGCACCTTGCGCAGAATGTCTTTCCAGTGCTCTATTCTATCTGCAGCCATTTCTCTAATTCAGTGACCCAATTGTAAAAAAACTTAATCAGAAATGACAGGATGCAAAGCTGTACATTTAGATTCATCTATATGTAGCAAGGTGGCCCTTGGGATTCTGATTCATGACTGAATTCAAATGGGTAATGATATTCCAAATAATAAATAACCAGTGGCCTGTCTGAGTCTGTCAAGGGGAATCATGTTTTTATTTAGGCAGAGGGTGTTTTGCAATTAAAAATAATTATTCTAGGACAGGGAAAGTACTTCTCCCTTGAGAACAATATGGCTGCAGGCTAATGTGTCGCTCTCTTGAGAGACTCCTTCTCATTGCCTGCTGCTGAGCATACTTTGGTGTAGGTAAAGAGACAAAAAGAGGGACAGGAACCTGGTGTGGGCTAAACCTTAAATGTCTCCCAAGGTATTGGTTTTGTGAGTCATTGCAACAGAATTGTGTAGTTAATTTGGTTTTCCCTATAGCATTTGAGCAGAGTTGCATGGAGACAGATAAAGTCGTTCCACGAAGAATGTTGTCACTGCAAGCTTTGGTTCTGATCTTCTGTGGAATGAGAACCACAAGTGCCAAAATGATCTCTGAAGGGAAGGGGAAATTTGAACCTAGGGCAGACTGATGGATCTTAGGAGCTTTTTGCTGACAAGGAGCTGCAAGGCTGGGAGGAGTAGGAAGATATGAACTTGACAAGAAATCATGAACATACTTCTGACAGAGGCCTATGGGCTTTGAAACCCACTCCATGTCTCTTCCAAACTGGTAAAACTCAAGAGTTTCTGCAGTACATTTCAAATTACCACGGCTGCTAATGATGATAAAGTGGGGCATCTTCTGAATCAGCAGAAGTTATGAGATAATTGAAATACAAATAGAGGTTTTAAGTTTACTTTTTATAGTTATTTAATAAAATTACCTTGCTTTGAGATCACCGTGCAAAAAAATTTTTATTCTTTCTTTGAATAATCTGGTAAAATACAAGTAACTGCTTAGCTAAATTTTGGTGACTGATTTTTCATCAGATATGGGCCTAGTTGTATTTCCCTTCCCACCCTTCTCCCTGAACCCATAGGCTGTATCCCATTATGTCACGTCATGTTGGGTTACCTCTTACTTTAGCAACACATGCCATGATTTGACACCCCATAATTCACAGAGACAAGAACAAAGTACTCTAAACAGTAGCGTGATTGTGCTGCTGCAATATCTGGGCCATCTGCAGAGTGCTGGATGATACCACAGATTTTTAGCTTTCTGAATAAAAGTTGGATAGCTCAGCAGATATGCAATGCTTAATGGGCTAAAATGCAAGGGTAATCAGTAACATAAAGAACCTGGTGCCTGGAGACTCAGCAGACCATGGAGCAGAAAGTAATCAGCTTGGTCTTCTCCAGTGAGTGTCACTGCAACTTCTGCGTGTGGCTTCAAGGTGCCTGAATGAATTCAAAGTAAAAGAGAAAAGTAGAGCAGAAATGTTATTTAACACATAATATCCTGTTTCTTAAAGCAGTTGCCATTTGGAAAGGCCTTGATGAACAGCACGTTGATGACTGAGCTGTTTGTGCTCATAGGGAGGTTAGCATATGAAACATGCTCATTGTGCAGACTCGTACTGGTGATTATTCATTCTCTTTCTTGTGGTCAGGCTTCCAAAGAGGATATAATGCCCCCTGCACTGTCTGGAGTATTAATCCTAAACCAACATCTGTTACACAGGACTTGCAACCTGAGATTTAGACAGCAAGCAGCAAATTAATAAAGGGACACTAGCTGCAGCACAAAGATTACCAAGTTAGAGTAGTTTTAATAGTCCGTTGTCCTTACTAGCACAATCCTGCTAAAGAGTGTTATCTTGTAGAGGACCTTGGTGTTTCCAGGACTCACCTTTAAGTAGTATATGGAAAGCAGAAATTTTGTTTCAGATAGGAGTTTAGTGTAGACAGTCTAATTTGACCAAGAAAGAACAAAAACGGGTCCTTATTATGTTTCAGCCTTGGCAGGCTCCTTCCCTCTTGTCTAAGAAAACAGTGGACTTGCATTCAGCCAACTCAGTAACAACTTCTCCTCAGCCATCCACACTGCAAAGAGCACAAGAGGGAGTGGGGCACTGCTGAGCTTTCAGAAAAGTGATCAAAAGCAATCAAAAATGAAGAAGAAAAGAAAATGGCAATAACAGGGGTTACTTCACTGTCCTACAAAAAGGGCCATCTGGCAGATCACTACCTGCCAAACAGAGATTTAGTAAAATCACAGGCTCTGTGTTCAGTTTCAAGTGCTGATGCACACCTTAGATTCATTTGCCTCATTTCCTCATCTGAAAAATTAAGACAATTAAAACATTTCTCATTCTTTACTATTTATAGTTCTGAGGTTTTTTAGAAGGACCTGAATCTTGCCTAGTCTTTCTTATGATAGGACAATCCAGCCTCACCTAAGGTTCCACACTGAACCACAGAGTTAATTATTGCTACTTTACACTAACAGTAATAGCTGTGTTAGTGTCAAGTAACATCAGGTAAGACACTCAGAGTTGATTGTGCTTCCACTGCTCTTTCCACTGTTCTGCCTCAAGCAAAGAGACATTAGCCTCTTGGATCATCTAGATATGTAAAACCAGCATATCAAAACCCCATTGGGTTAATATTTATTTTACAAATGTTGTTTAATCAGGAAGAGGTTGCATTCAATGCCCTAACTGCAGGTTAGGGCCCAGCTACCTAGAGAAGTGGCCTGGCTGGGTGCAAAATACTGGCCATAAAAATAGCTACTACATTTAGTGTAACATTTTTCACTTTATGTAACATAATAGTATTAGTGAATTAAATTTATAACTTCTGTGGAGCAAAGTTTCGCACTGGCTCGTGGACAAGTGGTTATGGGCAAGTATAATGGATTTTAATGCTTGTCTGAATGTACAATCAGAGTCCAGAGAATTTTATAGAAAGTATGTAGGGTTATAAATCTTAAGTGCAAATGAGTCTAGCAGAATCCCATGGTCATGGCTGCACTAAAAGGCTCATCTTCTTCCTACCCCATCCACATCCGTATCTGGGTTTTTTCTGTCCCTTGGTTTCTTTCACTGTGTATCAGTTTGTACTCTCTTTCAGAGAATTGGATGCCATATATCAACTGCAGTGGAGGGCTGCTTTTCCAACCCAAAGTCGAGATAAAATCCCTTGAAGCAAAAATTAAATATTCATAGTTTTAACGTGCATACTTCATTTAATTGCATGGACAAAATTCCACTCAAAACTCATAAGTACAGAGAAACAAGGTACTGCCACCAAAGTATTTCAGATTTTGGGGGTATTTGATTCTTTTGAAAAACAATCAACATTTTCCATGCTAGCCAGCCACTCTATATCATTTATTGCTTAGCGAAAAATTCACTTTTCCTTTAAAAATCATTCTAAGACACTTCAGGAGCTTCATAAAATGGCAATGCCTGTATTCTCTGCAAATGCATTTTTCTTTCTAGAAACTGCTAAGATCAGGAATAGACTGCTACCTGAAATAATGGCAAATAAAAGTGTCCTAAATAAATTCTTACAATTAAAATGCTTCAGAACTTAAAAGACATCAGAAAATTGTGATCCGGTATTTCTGTTCTTTTTGGTGCAATTTGCTACATACATTGAAAAGTAAAGAAGCAAAAATTCAAAGGAAACGATTTTAATTTCCTTGAAAATCCAATTAAAAAGAAAAAAAGTTAGGTAATTTAAATAGGTATTTTTAAAGTCTTTCTGTTACCAGCAGAGTGTCAAAACATTATTCTTTAATGTGAATATGTACCTTTTCATAAATATGTCCTTTGATGAACTATAAAAGAGAACAATAATGGAAGATAAACTGAAGTTCCTTTTTTAAGAATAAAACCTGAAAAAGTAAACGAGAAAAATAAAATCATCTTCCAACTTCAAAAGAATTTCAAAGCATGAAATTCCTTTAGCTTGAGACATAATTTAATGACTTATGTTTAATGATACAGTGTAGAGCTTTGAAATCTTGAGAAAATGGGAAAAAATGAGTTTACTTTTTCCTGTGACTAATGAAAATATGTTCACAAAGGGTTTCCAATTGTGACACCCCAGATGTTTGGGATGTATGAACGTCACACCTATCTTTTTAACTTTTAGTTACTTTTTTTTTCCATGTACATTTACATGAAATTAAACATTGCTTGAAGCCAGCTTTCTCAACAGCTCAGGAGTCTATCTAGAAATCAAGAAAAAAGTTCTCTTCCTTTCCCCAAAAGGGGAGGAGGCACCTGTGCTGCATAACCTTTCTCTTTCATCCAGTGTGTCTGTGCTCTGAGTTTTGTTAGTTGTGAGGACTGCCATGAGCTGTATATTTGTTGATATTTACTTGCATTGACCTTGTAATTTCACTATAAACAGAAATTAGCTAGTGCCGGAAGACTCAGGAATCCTATAAGCAGTGTCACATAGTGCTTTCATTCCATGTAAACTTACTATCACTCCCACTCTTGAAGTGAGCAGGGTATTAAAATGATTGGCTTAGACTAGTACCTCGCTTTTGTTTGTGCAAAGTTGAATGAGGTCAAAGAATCCAGCATATGTTATTGCCTATTTCCAGCTCTGTCCAGGTCCTCATTTTCCATAGCTCCTTAAAATTGCCCAGGCCAAAAGCTCTTCCTTGGTCTGTGGTACTCTGTATGGTTTTATTTCCCATTAGTTACTGAAATTAGCAAAAAATTATTGATAATCGAAAATCTGCTGGTGCTTCATGTTCCTCTGCATGAGGTTAGCGTGAGTTATCTGTCCTCCTCTAGGAGTCCTGGGGAATGTTAAAAAGGGTCTATTTTTATAGGCTTGCTTGTGGCAAGGTGTGAGTGTAAATGAAGGTGAAATCTTGTTTATAAGTAGAAGCCTCTTTTCAGAGATGCCAAGAAAAGACAGAATATTTTGTGACAGATACTATGGATTGCAGCCATTTCTTAGAGATATGTGTGATTGCCTCTATGCGCAGCACCCTACACAAATGCATTTAGATAACACTGTTTCTTTAAAAATAAGGACAAAACTTGAAATAGGAACTCTCCAGCTTAGCATGTTTGCTGAACAAACACTGAAAGACAGCAGAGAGGTAAATCATTCTTGCATGCTAAAGGGAAGTGTGGCATTATTTATGAATGACTGCATGCATGGCTGCCTGACTCAATGAATGAATCACCCAGAATAAGGCTGTGCAGCTCAAAATGAGCACAGAAACTGCTCTGATTTCCATTTACAAAGCTTAATCATAAATATTGTATAATCTACAAGGCAAAGAAGGAAGCACAGTCAGACCTGGTTAATGTGTTTTATTTCCAGGGGTAGACAGGTTGGGCCATTGTGGTACTCACCCCTCTGAGATCACCTGTGGGCATACAGTCCTTCCAGTTCCAGCAGTGCAAACATTTCAAGCCAGGCTGGAGTTCATTAACCTGATGGGTTGCATCACATACACATTCATTAAAAATAAAAGTGCCATGAGGAAAAAATTATACTATGAACTATCTCTTATACTACAGACTTTTAAAACCCGGGGATACTTTATAAAAACTTAAATATTTCCATGCTGGTTTCCATTATTAAATAAAAATAGGGAGAGCCTAACAGGCCAACATTAATAAGGTATTTACAGTGTGGCAAATGCCTCATGTCAGACTACCTAAAATGTTGCCAATGTACCACATTTTTGAACTTTGCAAGCTTTCGTATGAACAGATTTGAAATTATAAAATATCATCTGCACTGAGGGACAGTGTCTGTGTTACGATTATTTTAACTCCGTAAGTGAAAGCGACATTTTACAGAATCAAAACTCTCACACTTTTATTTTGACTTAGAAAACAAAAATTAAAAAAAGAGCCCCACATTTAGCGCTCTTTAGCCTCTGCTTCAAAAATAGTTTACTGAATAACAAAGTTCACTGTATTATGGTGGTCAGAAGTCACTCTTTCTCCAGTAAAACAAACCTCCATTAATAAGAAGTGTTTCTAGTAGTCCACTCAAATTATCTTAATATTTTAAATGCACAGAAATATTATGTCTTGGAATCTCATTTCAAGCTTTCTGACTAGAAATTGATTTGTACTGATGAGCTATGATGCACAGACAAATTATGACATTTTATTTAAAGATAACACTTTAGAAAAACAAGCATAAAGAGCAAATTTAAAAAAAGACATTACAAAAATATCTCTGCGGGGTAAACCAGATGACTTTTAACTAAAAAACACTATGGTTCTTTGGGCTTTGAGCCTAGACAGATTAAGATATAATACAATTGTTTTGTGATTATGTCACACACAAAATGTATCCTGAAATTGAAGGATAAGACAACGTAAAGCATGTAACACAAATTGAAGAAAAGACATCATGCAGATGGTGGCAAACAAATCTAGAGTAAAATTTTAAGGCTAGTATCAGAAGTTACATTTGCAGGAACAACATCCAACATGAAGAGAGTTTTCTGCTTGGTTTTTCAAGAAGTGTTTAAGATGGAAGTATGCTGCTGCAATTGAAATGAACAGAGACTTAAGGGGAGGTAAAAAAAAAGTATGGATAGCAGGGAAAGCAGTCAGCTAGAATTTGTATCCTATTGTGTGCATACTTAACCTGACCTGAATGCAATGCCATTGAAGTGGTTTGTAGTGGGATCAGCAGTAACTCACTTACAGCTGCACGTAGGAAGCCCAAGGATCTTTAATATATGTGAGAAAGTTTTGCACATCACTGCTGAGACCATGAGCAGTGTTGTCATGCACCAGTGATGCTCAGGTGGACATCAGCTTGGTCACAGCCTTGTAGATACTTGCAGAAAATCTCCAGTCCTGCTGGAAACATGCCCACTGTTCTGGTTCCAGCCAAGACAGGGTTAATTTTTGCAATGACCATGAGTGGATGTGGCTAAGCCACAGAGGTTATTCTATACCACCTCACATCCTTTCTGGGGGCAGGGGAAGGGACTCCTGCTTCCAGGGAGAAGGGATTTCTTCCTGTTGAGAAAACGTGGTGGATAGAGTGATTGTTTATTGTTGTTAGCATTCCGTGTAAATGGTTTCTTTTCTTACACATTTTGTTACTAACATTTTTTTGCTGTTACTGTTAATTTTCTTATCTCATTGCTGCTCCCAGTAAATCGTTTTTATATTGAGGGGCGGAGGGGAAGTGGTGAATGGTTTTAGTGGGAGTACCGAATTCGAGAATACTATTCCTAAACCATGAAACCCCTGCAGGTCAGAGGGAGCATTCATGGCAAAGAAGTCCCTGTCTCTTTGTGTTAGCTCTGTCATAACTGATCCTGGTTTCCACTAGCAAAGCTATTTTCTGTTGACCAGCTCGGGCCTGTGCTCTACACAGAGGTAAGGTACTCACATACCACTTTCTGCTTCATCCTGGTATATGTGGGACAGCGGGGTGAGCAGCTAAAACACAGATGCTCACCACATAATTTACTATCACCACAGCCACAACAATGGCTCTTCACTGCTCCTCTCTGGGCACACAGCTGTTAACATCTGGCATGGATTTTAAGTACCTTATTGGTAATGCAGATGGTCATTTCCCAGGACACAATATCTAGCATTTTCTTCTTGTAATCAGGTAAGATGGCTCTTGCAGCCACATGTTGCTTATTTCAGAGACCCAAAGGACAGGGAAGTGCTCACAGATAGGAGGTGAGAGTGGCTTCCCAATATGCCTTTGCAGATGCATTGCATTGAATGTGCCAGGCTCAGTAAATTTTACTAGTTAGTTTCTCCTGCAGATGTGAAAATATGGTGCCAGCAGCACCAGTATAGTGTCACTGCCAGTCATGACAGTCATGTAGTGCAGTTCCAGCACTGGGGCCATGATGTGACAGTTCAAGGGTTAGATGCAACTTATGAGCTGTAGAGATCTCTGTTACTGCTGGGTGTTCTCTGTTCCTCTCTTAGCTCTAGATTTAGAAGTCTCATTCTATTACAGTCCTTCTTACTGCAACTGACTGTGCCACAGGGTCCTCCTCCACCTGCCTCTAGGCATGAGGCTAGAAACCTGCACAGGTTTGCCAAATCCCCTTTACCTAATGAACACAAAATTATCATAAATCATTTATGCAAGCATAAAAAGCAATGTATTAGCTGTACAGGATATCTAGTGCAGGCACATGAAGATGCCTTTGTTAAGGGTACACCAAGGCATGAACCCCCCCTCTTTGTAAACATGCAGGCACAGCTACAACTTGGTGGTTGTCTGCCCTTGCTAAACCTCCTGTTGTGGCAACATCTGACCTGCCAGCAGCTCCTGCTTCCCAGCCATTCACTGCCTGGGCTTCCCCACGCAGCAGCTGCTTCTACTCACACACAGCTTTTAGAATTTCACTGAACCGTGTCTCCTCTGATCACAAGATGTATTTCCTCCTATTTGCTTGGCGCCATGTCATCTGACAGTGGGGTGCAGAGCAGGGTGGCAGTGCCCTCCTCCGCTTGCTGAGCTGGGGGGCTGAAAGAAGAGACTCAAGGTAGTGAACCAAGATTAAGTACCTTGAAAGGCATCAGAAAGATTTTTTATGTTAATATAAACTGCAGTATTATTCAGATCTACAGTTACACTCAGTCTCTCGTTCTTCCCTAGGGTTGGAAACCTGTACAAAATGCGAACACCCAGATCAGGAGCCCGTACACCACCAGATTTCTGTTTGGCTGTTGGGTTCTGGGATTTAGGTTTGATCCAGTTCAAAAGCTGGGGTAGTACTAGGAAATGCAGATCTGCACCAGGAGAAAAATTTCCCCTTCTTTCCACTCTGACCCAGTGTGGTAAACAGCTGCTTCTACACAGATGCTTCCAATTTTAAGAGTGAAAACGTTTCTGGCCTTGGCTATTTTAGAAACGAAGTTTCCAGGTCAGGTCTTGAATGTATTTTGAATGTACAGTTTTGTATTTGTTGCCTTTCACTTGACTTTTTCTGGCAGATCATATAGTGCAATACCAAATGCCTGCAAATAATAACACAGGAATCAATTTTTACACTTTCTGGTTTGTTTCATTCTCTCAGTTCAATTTTTTGTATCTGTTTTGCTGTGATTGTGCCTTAGCAAAGAGTCCTTTCAGTGAGGGAGCCAGTCCTTTTAAAAAATGTTCACTTCTAAATAACTGAATGGGGTGAGTCATGTTGCAGAAAAAAGTAAAGAATCACAAACACTGACTCTGGTAATACATTGCTTCTATTAGTAGCAACTTCTTTATGACCTTAAGACTTCCGTAACAGCATAAATATTTTAAATGGCTGAAGCAATTCAAATAATCTTAGTTAGCTCAAGCATTAAAAATGCAGCAGTGAAGGAAGGGAAGCTTGCTGACAGCATTCAGGCTTAGAGTTATAGTCACAGTCATGACCGTGTCATTGCATGATCATAAATCTCCAGGTAGATTTTCAACACAGCAGTCACCCAGTAGACAAAATGCAGAGAACCAAAGCTGGGACCTCCAGAATCAAAATCAATTGTAGTGCTGTAAATACTTGGAGTGAATCTTGCCTTTGTGGGCTAAGTGCTTCATGCCAGGAGTTACAGGAGCACCTAACTATTCCTTAAAGAACGAGTCACAATAATGTTATAAATCATGCAGATTTAATGTTTATGACTGTGTTAGTAACTCTGGGGAAGCACTCCATCTCAAAATAAAAGAGGTAGAGGTATTTGGACTACATCTGTAATGCTGAAGAAAACAGGATTGGTCTGGTAGAATTCCTGTGAGGAGTGAATAACCGCAAAGTAATATCAAAGAAAAATAATTGCAAAGAAAAATAATTGCTGTGTTTGGGGACTGGTGTGCAGGCTGTCAGAAGGGTGTATTCATAACACGAAGTTGGATCTATATGTTGCATGCATGCACAGGAATCAGAAAGAGTTGAGACTTTTATGTAACAAATTTTAAAATCCAAAAATAAGCATGGTCCTACTGAAGATCATGCAAGCTTTCTTCCTGATGGCTTTGCTTTCTGTTTTGATATAGGTTTAGCCTATCTTATTTGAATTTGACACTCTGAGGATAAGAGGACCTAACAAGTGTCATTATTATTGATAATTGAGTAAAAAAACAGTGCTGAGGGTGAGTATGTTTGCAGACTGTGTGTGGAAAAAATACTTCAGATCCAGTTGTAATGTGAAACTGCTACATGAGCTAGACCTGCTGGTCTAGCTAGCCTGTGTTTTGGCTCAAGCACTGTTTTGGACATGACCTCTCAGAGGAAGGTGGAAAGACATGTTTTGAATATCATGTATGCCGTATCTTTATGACATGTATGCTATGACTTAGTGAGAAACTTGTTGTGATTCTTGTGATTGTCATGGACCTTGGACCCATATCATATCCAATATTTGCTGAATGAAAGTCATTCATTTAAGTACTAAAGGTACTGAGTTACACAAAGATCTTCTCGCACAAGCAGTATTGGCAGATCAGAACACACTTTCATTAAACAAATGTGCATTGTACTATATATGTGCTAAACTGTTTTTTTCTGATCTTTTCTTGTCCCACAAAAACACTTGAGTAATGAAGAAGGTGCTGTAACTCATTGCATATTACTTTCTTAATTACTCTAGTTTTCTAAACATTGAAGACTATTTTAATAATCTATCCATCAAGGTTCACCTTGAAACATTTTATTTTCAAAGGGAAGAACCCTCATTGTCTTTATTCTTTCTTATACATTAATTTAATTAAATCTAATTGGTTTTTTCTGTTGGCTATTATTACCATATTTCCAATGTAATAACATTATGCCTAGATTATTTCACTTATATTCCCAGTCAATGGCATTGCTAGACCCAGGGCTGCCCAGAACAGAGGCTAAGACATAGCTGTTCCTTCTTTTCTTTCACACGCAGTTTGGCCTGAACTTTACATAGGACTGTTCACATGAACAAATAGTTGACAAGGTGAATCAGTCTGGAAAAATCTGGCCCTAAAGCTTAATCAAGAGACATATCAGATTAATTCTCCAAAGATAAATGAACAATGTTATCATTTTAGTAAGACAAATACTACTTTGGTCTATAGAATAAACAAGCCTCCTTTCAGACCTGTCATATGATATTCGTTCTGGAATTCACTCGAACAAGAGTGCATTCATTTCATAATAAATAACTGATGGTTATAACAACACCTTTTACCACAAAGCCTTCCAAAGGCTGTGTTGTATTCCTTTCACAATTACAAAAAAAATCCCCCCAAATCCAGAAGAGTTAGGCATGAGTTTAACAGTGTGAGTAAACTGAAAACAGATGATACATATTTCACAAGTAAAAGGCCACCTTTATCAGAAAAGCTATTTTTCGCCTATTACTTACTTGAAGCAAACACTTTTGGTGTGTCACACCACAGAATTGACCAACGGCCACCGAAACATTTGTTATTGGATGTGATTTCAAAACTCAGGAGCTCTTGTACTCTCGTTCTTTGTTAACAAACTTACTTTTCTGTGTGAACTTTGTGAAAAAAACCCAATGGTTTTAACCAATTTTTTTTTTTCTTTTTTAAAATTTTTATGTTTTGGCCAGAGCCCAAAAAAAACCCACCAAAAAACCCCAAAACACAAAAGCATCCAACAGGGAGGAATACAGTAGTTATCAGCTTTGAAAATGCTGATATTCACTTCTACATATTGAAATGGGCTTGAAGCTCAGGGAACTCTTGACCTGAATCTGTTTCTCGGAATCTGCAGAACAAGTTGGCTCTTCTGGTTACTAAATTTATTGTTTGGATGACTATCAGCATATTCATGGAAAACATAAGCAAATCATGAAAGTCTTATGGTAGTTACCATGAATAGTCATTCATCAGAAACTTCAGCTGGGAAGTATGTTCATCATTCCTTATTTCCACATTGCCATTGCACAACCAGATAGTACAGACAAAACAGTATAGCCTAAATGACATGTTGCTTACCACTAATAGTACACAGTGAATAATGCTGAAGTGCTCTCCTGGCAGACTATCTACAGAGTGGGATATGTCCATGTAAATCATGCGGTAAACCACCAGAACTGCAGACAGAGAGTGTTCCTGAATGACTGGCAAACAGGAAGAAAACAACTAATAATCACCGAGGGAATGATTCAGGATACATTATGTCATGTCACTTGCTCTTTCATCTGCATGTTTTTTTCTGGACGTGAGCAAACTCAGCTCACATTCCTCATAAAATAGCTACATTATTGAAGCATGAAAGTCATCAGGCTAATACACGTCTAACAGCTCCGTAACAGTCTATGGGCATGGTAGGATCAAACAGAATTTTAAAAGAGTTTGGATTTAGCATGTTTGAAGCTGAATCTTTCAAAGTGTGTTTAGAAGGATGTAGACACCATTAAAATCTGTGTATTTGTGTACTTATGTAGATTAGGCCTTGGATGATGCAGCATAACACTCAGTACGAATTTCCTATCTGGTGGCTTTTTTTACATATCCGTTCAGGCTTATCATACCTCAGCCATGCTTGCTCCCGCTTTAGTCCTCTTACAATCATTTACACCACTGCAAAGTATGATTGAAATATCAGCTCATCACATCCTAACAGATGTTTTATCTCTGCTCGAAAAAATGAGGCCTTAAAGGCCTTATCTCAGCGATATGCTCTACATGTAAAGCATGCATGGGTCTTTAGGAACTTGAAGTGCAGAGACATTTACAACGCTGACAGATTCAGTCTGTGCCTCAACACATCTACCTTCTAATTGAAGAGATTTCTGAAAATGTGGTGTGTTTTTTTTTTTTTTTCTGGATCCAATATTTGACAAGCATCTACTTTTTGCCCTTGCCAACAGTATAATTTCTACTTTGGTTTGCAAATCTATAGTAGCAGCATTTACAGAGGACAAAAAAATATTGAAATCCAAAGGGAGCTGTGGTTAGTACCGGTATTTATTTCAGGCACATCTGCAGAGACATACTACCCAACTGGACCCATATATTCCTTTCTATAGAAGAGATTTTTACTGTAATGCTCCAAGACTTGTTCATTCCTCTTTTTACCTCCCCATCTGCAGCTTTGGTACTTGCTTATCCCTTAAATAATTAGCAGGAAGACATTTCTCCTTGTAGAGGTCCCTATCACTGATACTGTCCTATGGGAAGGTCTTAGAAATGGACCTTTCTTAGACTGCTACTGCTGGATTCATGATATTTTGGAGTCAGTTTTAACATAGCAACTGCACAATACACAGACACACGAACAAATGGCATTGGTCACAAGTGAGCTTGTCTTCTAAAACAATTCTGCTTTGCTGGACTGCCACTGTTCTAGTGTCCATTCCAGGAAAAAAAAAATCAGTTTTCTTTCTCTTTTAGCTCTGGAGACTTTTTAACATCTAGAGTCACATTAAATCAGCCTTACTTTATCTTTTCCAAAAATTGAGCTTGTTCCGTACCCTTAAGTCTTGACTGAGTGCTTTCTAGTTGATGGAAAACTTGTAGTTTACTTCAGTGACCTTTGATTTATTTTCCATTTCCCTTCAACTCCTGTACTATTGGAGATGGTAAATTTTAGCTCTTTTTTCTTTGGAGTATAGGGCTTTGTTTTTATGTCAGTCACCTCAACTATAATGAATCTCCATCCTTCCCACTGGAAAAAAAAGCCAGCCAAGATCCATGACTAGCCATTGAAAATCAGTACCAGATTTTACCTTACACAGAGCATTTGCATGTAGGGACACTGAGTTTGGGGGAGGAGGTGTGACAAACAGTGCTTAAAAACAGGTGGGTTTGTGTTTCATTGAGACATATGCTGTTATTCACCCAAGGAGTAAGGGAAGGCAGCAAAGAAGGGGAGGAAATGTGGTCAACATGGGAGGGTAAGGGGAAGTGACAAAACCGAAATAGATTTGGTTGATAGCATTGCATGGCGGTTTATAACCTGAATCCAAGAAACACAGAAAGAATTCACTTGCTTGATTTAGCTGAGAGTCAGTGGAAGGGATGTTTCTTAGAGTTTTGAAGAATTTGGCAACAAAACAACTACATGTGAATGATGTTGCAAGGGAGGATATAGTACTAGGACAAAGATTTCATACAGATAACATTTGGCTCCAGACTTGCAAGATTTGGATATCTCCAATATAAACATCAAGACACTGACAGGAAAGGTCAAACACACCCAACACCAATTTTTATTACCTTATAAGCATCAAGAAAAGCCATCTAACCAAGCTGCTCACCTGCCTCTGTGTACATGAGTAGTTGGAAATCAAAATCTGAATTTTCTCATCTTGAAAAATTCCACGGTACTTCTTCTCTGAAAACTAGCATCAACACTCTTTTTCACCAGTATCCAGCTTGCAGCTGCTGCAGATCATTACCACATCCCTGAATAGTGCTGCAGACTCATCGCTGGCTAACACTGGTTTCCCATTGAGTTGTGACTAAACTGTCCCCCTGAGCCCTGGCTCCAGCAGCATGAATGGACACATGGACTCACTGGGGTCCCATAATTTTAGTGAAATCAGTTTACTGCAGTATTAACCTCCAGAAATTAGGATTTTAGTGTTAGAGTCCCCAGGGCACCTTTACGTCTTCTACCTTCTCAATAAAGCCCCAGGACATATCTGCAAATTAATATACACTATTCACCTGCAATGGAACCATTTCATTCATCTTACTGCTTAAGGAAAATACGGTCAGGTTTCAACTGCACTTTGGCTAAATCAATTTTCTCACACCTCAGCTCCCCTGCTGGAAAATGAGGCTTACTCTCTTCCTTTATACATTGACAGCTCTGTCAATTTGTGTAATTGATGTTTAATTTTTGCATGCTGCCTGTGGACAACATGGTGGTGCCCTGCTCCACACCAGTGAGGGCAGTAGGAACTTCCCCAAAAGCAAAGACTAAGCGTCAATAATATTACTTCAGGTCACATTTCCAAAGCAAAACACCCTACTAACACCAGAAAAGACCTAAACACACTTGCAGAGTCTACCAAAACCAACTATTGTATTTTTGGGTTTTTACAAGCTGATGAAGGCAGGGGACAAGAAAAAACATTGTGTTTTGGGTAACAAATCTTGAAATTTAGGTATCAAGAAAGGATTTTCAGCGGCTGTCTGTAATGATCCTGTTGTGGTTTGTTATGATAAATGTGATAGAGATATCATATGTGTCGGATGGGCAATGACATCATGGTGAGATACAATACTGTGGCTGCCACTATTGCCTCAGGCTCTTCTTGTCTGACCCGAACTCTGTCTGCAACAACTCCTACTCATTTTCCTTCACCCTCCCACAGATGGAGAAAGAAGAGGGAAATAACTTCTTAAACACAGTGTTCTGTAAACAATGATTGCCTTCTTCTTAGAAATGGGAGACTTGAAAAAGATGATTAGGGCATCATGTTGCACGTGTTCTGAAAGGTAAAAAAGAATTAAAATGTCTTAATAGTCTAAAGAACAGAGTGCAAAACAGAAAGATATGGTCCAGAAAAATCCTTTACAAGTATCGGCATTCCATTCCCGTACTTTGCTGGTACATGGCATGGCATGGCAGGTACACTTTTTGCTGGTACATGAGCAGGCACACCAGAGCAGTGCCATACTTCGTGGGTCATTTATTAAGGGTATTCTAAGTTACACCCTGGCATTTTTGGTGATGTTTTGGTTGTGATTCCCTTTGTTTTGGATGAGGTGAAAGCAGGTAAAGCACAGAGAAATTGGCCACATGGGACGGGTGCTCTGAAGTCTGCTTTCATTTAGGAACAGAAGACAGGCTGAAGTTAAGAGAGAGGAAATATGTATTGCATCTGTGCCAAATATCTAATGCATAACATTAACACTGGCAAAAGAGGAACGGCAATTTAAACGTGAAGAGGCATCTCTAGGGAGAAGACACATCAAAAAGAACAAGAGGAACACAAGATGAGACTGCTTTGGATTTGAAGGCATAGCAGCCTGCTAAGAGGAACTGAAAGAGTCTCTTTTGAAACAACAAGGGCTTTGAGTGTTGCAAAACCAACTGAAACTCATCCTGGAACATCCACGAGGCTTCTGTGGATAAATATAGAGGAGGAGGCAGCTGTTGAGGTGCTCACAGTTTACAGACAGGACACAAAGCTTTTGGTACTTAGGCTACTAACCTGGTGAAAATAACTCTTTGTCTAGGATTTGGGTACTGATGCTATCACAGGGGTGGGGACAGGGAAAGACATCTTTCTCTGATCCTGTGTTTTATCCTGTCAACCTCTTCTCTTGCCATTACCTCACAGGCCTGGGAAACAGAAGGGACTTGAGGCTGGATGTGCAGGTGCAAGTCCTGTGTAGGGACCTTGCATGCTCTGAGAGCTTCTGTCTATTATGAAGACAGAAGTGACTTCTCCTAAAGTTATCATGTTTTATTCCTGTAAGCTATTTGCATTACAAAAATAAAATATCAAAGAAGAAAAGCCAGCAAATCTGAAATTAAAAATCCATGTACGCACACACACACACACACACACACACATGCACGCACACATAGAGCAAAAAATATTTGCTTTTTTGAATTGTTACATGAAGGCACAGTCCAGGAAGAATTCTGAGATGACTTTACTGAATGATTTTCCCAACTGTTCCAGTAGAGATATGTAGATTGGTGTCTATGCAGAGAGTGTAGTGAGCTGGCATTACAGCCCCTTACAATTAGGACTATCTTCGCAGGGAAGTTTTCTATCCCAAGGCTTGAGAAGGTGCATCTGTTATACTCACCAACTGTATATAAGCTGATATAATCACTAGAATCTTGTAAGTGATGCAAATTATTGTTTTACTGTAGATTTACTGGAATATTGTAATTTGAGTCTTGGGATGTGCGGCAGCAAGTTATTTATGCTGGTTCGTGACAATGAGGGATTGTTGATGTCAATGTGAGCAGAGCAAAATTCAGAAATAATGAAAGTTCTTGGGCAGAGCACAACCCTGGAGTGTTCAGCCCACAAAGCTCATTGATTAGATTTGGATCATATAGAAACAGAACAAATTACTGCATGATGATATTTTCTATTTTGAGAAGAAAAGATGGCTCTATAACCTTTCAGGCTATGCCTAATTGGCCTGAGGGCTGATTCCTGGCCCTGGGACAAAGTCACATGGACTGGCTCATGTCCTGCCCCTTCTATAGCAGCTTTGTCTTGAAGAAAACTGGCTGCAGAGAGCAAACAATAAAACAGTGTGGACAATCAGAGCTCCAGTGTTCAGTCATCCTCGCAGGCTCTCTGATAGCACTGAACACACATCCTCAAAGTCCATTGCAGACCTCTTTTCTGTGACCCATGAAAGTGATCATTTGTTATAATGGGTTGCTAAAAGAAACCGGACAGGCTTATTAGAGTAAATGTCTCTCAATGAATAGTGGTAAGGCAGGGAGTGTCAAGTATTTTGTTATTTGGGGATATCCACTGAGAGAATAATAATTCTAAAATTTTCATTAACAGGATTTTAGAGTCTTCCAGCTCCTTTTTTCTACTAACTCAGGCCAAGTCCATGTCACCTATGAAAGCTGCAACATGAAATAACTCATGCTATTATGCACTGGTGCCCATCCCATAGAGTCCAGTGGCACAATCGCAGAAAATCACTGCTATAGCTTTGCTCACATGGAAAAGTTTCAAAGCCCAAATGGATTCGCTACCTAAAGGCCCTAAAAAGAGTTTATTGAGGAAGTATAATTGAGCAAATTGTAATGCTGATATCTGTGTGTAGGCCTGGTGCCTATTTCAAGAGATCTGTTCTATGTCTGACAGTGAGTATAAAGCCAGGTAGTTAAACTGAAAATTGTCACTCACATACTTTATAATATTGGCATAGGGGCAGAGTGAAGAAGAAAAACAGACATGAATGTTGTGAACATTTCCTTTGCACAGACAGACTGATCTGTATGAATTACAAGCAGTGTGAAATGACTGAACCATGGAGGTAGGAAACACAGTCTAGTTGCCTAAACAGTGGAGGCTTCTCTTGATTAAGCACTGTGGAACTCTGGGATCATTTAAAAGAAATAAAGAGCATGAAAGAGCTACCCTATACTTGTACCAGATCTATCCTGCTGAAAAGACAAGGAAAGAAAATTAAAACCTGTTAATTAAAATAAATTATTTTCTGTATCATTTTCCTCCTCCTCTAGAGGAAAAAAAAAATCAAAGAGGTTGCTGCTTGAATTTTGAAAGGTTTTTTGCCAAGCATATTACTTACTGTGAGTCTAGGTATTTTCAGTTTCTGTACAAAGTCAGAGACGCACTTATGAAACAGAACATTCAATCTTTCCTAATGGTAAAACACCTTCAGTTTGATATAAATGATCTTCTTGCTTATATGATGCACAGAAAACTTAATACGAGGCAGATTTTTGCAGTAATTAGGTAGTACTTTATCACTTTGTCAGTTATCTCCTTACCCACAGACAATTTTATTATTTAAATTCACTATTTAAGGGGGGCATGCTGCTGTTGAGGTCCTTCTACCTTTACTTCCAGAGCAGGGGTATTTTGCCTTTCAAAATGGTTCCTCACCTAACCTGGAAAAAACAACTGTATTGATGATGGGCTTTTATTACTCATTGACTATTAATTCATGAGTAATTACTCATGGGAGAACTGATGACTTAATCATGTCTTATAATTTGGTGAACTGAGTACATACACTTGCAAATTCTGAGAGAAGCAGCAGAAAAACGGAATAGCGTTTGCAACACAGTTTCTGGAACACCACAGACTCTCCGTGTGGAGCACCAAGTGAAGCCCCTAATGTCAAACCATGCCTGCTTTGGGTCCCCAGTGACAGCAGAATATTTTTGTAAATATGGAGCCTATTACAAATCAGTCCTTGACTTCCTTGCTGTGGAGTTTTTCTCCTCATTGCTGTGAGATGGAGTCAAAAAGGGATGAAACCTGTGGTAAAGTTTTTCTAGCTCCACACACACCTAATGGTATGATTTGAAAAGTTAAATCTCCCAGTTATGTTGAGGTTTTGTGGATCTTAGTCAGGAAATACTTTCAGGTATCAGCACTGGAATTAATTTTGGAAGCCATATCAAAGGACAAAATGAAGACTCTGTGTATAGAAAGATCTTCTAAAACCTGTGGATTCCATTCAGCTCATCTCTGAATTTTTATCTCCTTTGAGACCAAAATGACTTGTATGCATTTGGCAATTGAAGTGATGGGGTTGTGAAATAGCACTGATAATACACTTTGAGAAAGTCAGTAGAGTAACTTTTCATGAGCAGAGGAGGAAAGAAAGAGAAGGCAGATCTGATAAGATTACAGCACATGCCAGTGACAACCAGAGCTGCTCTGCATCTAGATGAGAGGGAAATAGCTGCACTGATAAAAAGGAAATATTTGGTCACTGTCAGCTTCCTCAGAGCATCTACTAGCACAACAGACCTAATGAGTAAATCCACATTGGCAGCATGAGTCATTTCTCTCAGCTGCATGAACGGAGCTTAAAGACTATGAGCTAGGCACCGCAGCCTATTTCAAAGCAGCAGAGAATGTTTCAAAGAAGCTGAATGGAATAATTGTCTGATTAGGAAATAATACTCAAGAGCTGTTACCTAGTGGGGTAAATTATAAATCAACACCAGATAACCCAAGCAGAGAGGCTGTTTGAATAAGAGCACTGCAGCCTTTGGAAAAGAAGCCAGGAGATCAGCTGGCCTCTATTCAGGCTGTGGCTCAGCCGCTGAAATGTCTTGTGCAATTGCAACTGTCATTGCAGGGGTGAAGACTTTTGCTGGAACTGATACAGCAAAAGAACCCTGAATTGTAATGGCAAGGGGTGGTTGGCCCGGTAATGGAAAACATAGCAGGTCTCTAATTAAATACAGAATTTACATAAGCAGATACTTAAATTTAAGCAGAGAAGTAGCCATGTTGAATTAAGGTACCTTTTGGATGATTTGTAAGGATGACATTAGTGAGGTAAAGACCATGTGTTTCTTTTTTCCACTCTTTCATTTTATTTGTTTCTGAGATAGTGTTTGACAGCTTCGTTGAATCTACTGTCAAAATCACCTACCCAACACTTGGAGCAATTGTAGGGCCATATCTTAACATCTTTCAGAAAAATGCTGAAAAAGAATTGGAATAGGAATTGGATTATTTTGACTTCATAGTATCCTGGGCCTGGTTTGGCCATGCCTGGAACTGATGCTGAAGTTACTATCTTTTTTTGTTTGTTTATGTATTTTCTTGTTTAAGTAAATGCAGTATTTGGAGTAGTTAACAAGGAGTTCGATACTCTGGTATTAAACCATATAGGAGATGATTCAGAAAAGAGTGAGTTGCTCTGAGAAGGCTACATGGAGGTGAAAGGAGTGAACTTGAGATTGTACATATTTTTTCAGGCATATTCTTAATGATACTATACTTAATTCAGTATACTTAAAGTAAATGGATCTTGAACATAATGTCTGACATACTGTTTTTATATCTTACATCGTACTAACTTTAGAGAAACTGGTCTATGTAACAGGTTCAGCCCACACAGTCTGTTTTGCCCTAATGGAGCCTGATCTTTTTGAGCTTTGCAACCATCTTTATGCTTTCACATATTTTCACAATACCGCAGACCTGCTCCTTCTTGGTGTGAAACTGATTAAAAATGGAAGGGTCCTGGACACAAGGCACATGCTTAATTCTCCCTATTAACAGGAAATCTTAAGAGATACAGAAAAAGAGTTTTGGAGTCTGACTTAAAAATGAAAGCTGTTTCTTGCAAGCTTGGTTCATGGCCTGAACATGTTTTTGTTTTGTTTTGTTTTGTTTTTTTTCCTTAAATGTGCACTTGGATCTATCCAAACCATACTTTTATGAATCTTGGAAGCTCCATTGAGTTCAACAAAGCAAAATTTCATCTTGGGGTGAACATTAACAAAATATTTTAAAGGCAGTTTTTATGGAAAGCACTTGCTTCACTTTAATAACCCATAAGACAGTATCTGCAACCTTTTCTGTAACAGATTCTTTATTACTGTATGAACTCATTCAGAAACTTAAATTATTTTGAGTGACAATAATTAAAGAACATTTTACAAAAGCCCCATGTGGCACATATTAGCCTTCCGTAAAATAATACAAAAATAATTAGCAGGAAGCAACTGAATACTTCAGAGAATTGTAGGAAATAGATCAGTGAAGTTATGAGGCTAAACTCATCCCTGGTGTAATTTTACTGACTTCATTCTGTACGAAGATTTGAAATAAGCACCTCAGTGCTCTGTGCACCTGCTGGGAAGTGTCATTTTTAAACTGACCTCTTATGCCATGCCCCGCTCCTGCGTTCTGTGCTGAGTTACATCCCGCTGTCTTCTGCCAGGTTTATTCAGATTAATGACATTGTGGGTGTGTATGTCTTCCCCAGGAGCAAAACCATGTTTCTTTCCTATTATCAGAAAATTGAGGAAATTTTACCAGGGTGTTATGCAGCCCCTTTGGGTCTCTGGGAGCTTTTACTAAGCAATAGCAGTGCGTGTGTGTATCTGTATGTGCATATGAAGGTATATTTAGATACCAACTGTGAAAGTGCTTCCTCTCATTCATTAATTTATTTACTTTAGTGGTCTATTCAACTGTATTTATCTACTTTAGCTAGTCAAATGCATCCAATGAAGGAAAGCATTTTTCTGGCATAAAAACATCCCAACACTGCATTAAAAACAAGCAGCTGAAGTTTTTGGTTAATAATTTGTTTAATCTGCCTTGAGGAAAAAGTAGCAATTTGCTTCTTTACATCATTCTATTAGGGCATGTTAGGACTGGGTGCTTCTCAGCATACCATGGAATCTGATCAAGTTCTGAAATACTCCATTGCACAACAGACACAGGAAATGTCTGTTGTGAGCCTTGAGAGAGAGCTGAGGAAAATGCTAGGCTGTGGAAAAAGCATAAATTTATAGAAAAGCAGTAAATCATCTTTTTTTTTTTTTCTATGACTACATTTCGGCCCATATGCTTTTTCTCGTTCACTGGAACAAGATTTTCTCTTAGTTACCATGCCTGGCAGTGAGCAATAGTGAGCAGTAGGCCTGGATCACAGGGGCTGGATGCAGAAGAGATGAGCTGTGAGTCCTTCTGCCCTCTCTTTACTTGACCATCTACCATTCAATCCAAGCCAATTTTCCAGATTTCTACTGGGATCATTAATGTCAGATCATAATTGCTGCTGATTATTGAATAAAGGAAAAAAAATAACATTAGTTATGTTGATGTTTTAACCACCTACCTACTCGAGACTCCCTTCCTTGGCTGCTGGCTTCCCTCCCCATTCCATCCTCCACATGCTGCTATTCCCCCTGCTCTTCCAGCCACCTCTGCCACTGTCCATGCTGGTCTTGCATGAGTCATGGCCCATTTTACTTGCGCATTACTATGGTAATGCTTTACTTTTCTTTCCCCCCACTTATTTTGAATATGGTGCATACTGTGGATGTGAGAGTATGTTCCTCCATCTGGGTAGCTGTGCTCCAAGATTACAAGCACCTTCATATGACACAGGGGCTGGTCTATTAATTTGCTCCTATATTACTTCTTTCTTCTCTTCCCTACAGAAAATAAACACCAAAATTTTCCTCCTGCTGTTTACGAATGAAACCAACTTATCTAGCTGAGAAAAGACTTGAAAATAAAAGGGCATGTGTCCCATCTGAAGGTCTATGTATGATGTTTGAGCAGGAAAAAAGATATCTTTCACAAGCAGCCATAACTGTGTCTCTGACATTTGATAAAGGAGAGAAAGATCTGTTTGTGACCAGAATTCTAAAGCCATTTAATGATCAAAGAGCAACCCTGATTTTATCTTCCAGTACTTCCTCAGTGGTGATAAGATTAATTCTTTTAATGTTACATTAGACTGCTCTAACCATAAATAGATGTGTAAAGTTACAAACATGCAAGATTTGGAAGGGAACAAGGAGAAATACTTTGTTGGCCAGAGAGAGAGAACACACCTAAAATAAATATTTTATTTTTTCCCTCTAGTTTCAAATCGTCATTACATTTGTAAAATAAAAATGTATACAAGTGCAAAATTATTTTTTACATACAAAGCAAGAGCTACATGCTTTTTTCTTTCCATATCTTCCTTCTCTTTCATCAATAGAATGCCATGCTGATTTCAAGATTTTCTGACATCTATTCTCTATCCTACCACTAATTCTGTCTGCCTTCTGCTTGATAGATGGGATGCTGGATGCGAGCCCTTCCCTGTAGGAACTCAGTTGGCACTTGCAAAGACAGCTGTCCCCAGCAGACATCAGTTCTGCAATGTTGCATGGGATTCCCTTCCAGAAGTTGTGTGATGCTGTAAATGCTAGTAGCATTTACATTTACACTTACTAGTGACCCTGATAGCTATTAATACTGTCTACATTTTTATGATCGAAAATTGAGGAGTGCAATGCTTTAATACCCATTCCCACTCAAAGTGTGATTGTGGATACTGGCATGAGACCAAGTTGGTGGCTGGAGTCTAGTAAAACTAACCTTGTTAGTTTTAGTAGTCATGGTAAGATATGAAAGTCATGTTTTACTTACACACAGGAAGACATGAAACCCAGCCCTTGAGGAAATTAAATTTGTTTGTAGTGCATGGTGTAAAACAGAAACTGTTTATTCTGTCTCATATGGGCAAAAGTTAGAATCAGTAACCTTTATGATCTTTGTGACCTTCCTATAGGACTAAATGGTTAGATTATTTATGAAGTAGTTTTAGGTGTCTTTTTTGAAAAAAGTTCAAATGTTGCATACATAATAATACAGTTAAAAAGTGAGAAAGTGTTTACAAATGCATTGGTATGCACAGTGTGAGATCTGAAAGTATGAAAATTGGTATGCTAGTCTGCTTTTCAGTGGAGCTATTTTGTCAGCTGCATGCTGTTCTCGAAAGCACAACAGTTAACTTACACTCTAATGATTCTTAGATTCCTGCCATTTTTGTCCCTACAGTATCACATCAAGGATGTTGGTGGCATTTTGGATATCAGGGTGAATACGATTTTTACTAACTAGAGATATTCCTAGAGACATGTAGCCAGAGGGTGGGGGATTATGGGTCTATTCTGTACTTGGATGGGAGAGCATGAGGAAGTCTGGATATAGGATGAATATTTACCCACAGAAATTAGGCAGAAACATTGCACCTAATTCCACTGTCAGTGCTGATGTGAGAGAATAGGAGAGAAGTGAAAGTAATACCTAGAGATTACAAGTGGGTTCAGGGGTTTTTATTAAATAATGTGATAACTCTAAGTCCTGGCTTAACAGAGTTAGATAAAAGTGGGGAGAAAGGATATTGCAGAAACTGAAATGCATTAAGATTAAGTTACTTTTGGAAGCAGAAGAATGGTCAGAGCAGGCATTGTAGTCAAAATCTTTGCATAACTGAGTGGACAACAATTTCATTAGCTTGTGTTGCCACTTTATCAAGTATATCAAATACACCTCATCAGCTAGCTCCCTGTTAGCAGCAGTAACATGAGGGTTGATTGTTGCAATACCATTCTGTAATAATACTTGTTCTTTAGTATAAAACAAGAGAAACAAGGAGGCAGATCTGTATGAGAAACTGTTCAGTTCCACCTGCTTTTAAAATTACAGTCATCTCTGAAACAAGCTATTTGCTTGGATTTGTTGCATACTCTTCTGAACTCCAATCCCACAGCGTCCACCACGACCAGCCCTCATTGTTCCTTTCTCCAGGAGACATGTGGACCAGCCTCATGTAGTAGATGGCTTCTCTTCCTTTACTTTCTCATCTCTCCTGTCTTAGGCACAGGCTCAAAAGTCTCCACTCCCAGGAAAGGAGAGGCCAAAAGGGAGCAACAAGCTACTTCAGATGAGCTCTCTGTGCAATACTTTGGCCATTGTCTGATGCACCAACAACTTGTCATGGTTTAACCTTTTCGTACACTGTTGGTGAGAACAGGTGCAAGTCTAATGATGGCAGTTTAAAATGAGCCAACAACATTGGAAGAGGGTGCAGGAACATTTCAGAGGTAGAAAGGACGTGTTGCAGAGAGTACTGAGGAAGGACAAATCAAAGTTTACTAAAAAAGCAGGTTAAGAGAGGTTGCAGTTACTGGCTACTAGAACCAGAATGGAAAAATTGGCTGTTGAAAGATTATTGAAACTACTAGGTAAAAACATCACATGGATGGTTGTTTTGAAGCTCATACTGAACAAATTCAACTTAAAAGAGAGCACGTATTAGCCATGAGCACAATGTTAACCTTCGAAAGAGTTTTCCAGGAGAAGCAATAAGTTATCTACTCTGGATGTCTTTCTGGAAAGTCAAGTTTTAACCAAGCCCAAATTAGTGACCTTGGTGCAGGTGATATGTGCAGACTCTGAAGTTCTGCCTAATGTAAAAGGAGTAATAACATTGTGTGAGTCTTAGATTACGTGATGGATTCATGGGACTGAGAAATTAATAACTGAGACAGGAACTTGGCTGTATAGCCTGCTAGACAACTTTGGGAGATGGACCTGGCCTTGTTCCGCTCTGTGTCTTTTGCACTAGAAAGTCCTGGGGACAGAGAAATACAGGACATAGATCCTACCCAGATGTAGGCTGTGGCTGCTAGACCTCACAGTCATGTTCCTTTTTACACACTTTCCTGCTGTTTCCCCAAGTTGCACAGGGCTCTTCGACCCAAAGGAAGGGAAGTGTCATCCCTGCCCTCTGGATAGTACATAGCACAGTAGTCTAGATCCTTTCTTACGATAGAGAGATAAGTACAGATGAGTCTGACTCCTGGGTTTAAGCGGAGCTTCACATCAAGGTCCCTGTTCCCTGAATGACTGTACTGACCAATAAGTAACTATGTACAAGTGGATATTGGCATCAGCAGTTGTTTTTGTTAATGAAGCGGTGAGTTCCAGTTTGAGATTAAAGTATCTGCCTCTATGGTCCCACTACAGTCAGAAAAGATCTAATCAGTGCAGTCTCACTGGAGCTGAGAGTGATATTCAGCTTACCAGCCATTAGGGCTGCAATTCAGTTGCCCTCACAAAACCATTTGGGATCCTCAGAGCACCTGAAACGTCTGCAGAAGGCTGGTAGAAATGACTTATGACTTATAGGACATCCTCAGCTCCTGGAGTGGTGGCTAGGGGCCAGGGAGAATATCCCACAGTGACCAAAACAGCATTAGACATCTATGTCTGGGTAGCTCAGTCCACCCCTGCGTGTCACACTCCTGCCCATATAGTCTGTGTGACGAGATATCTGATGAGTATGGTGGAAGTTTTAACACCTCACATGTAAGCAGACACCAGCATTTAGTGGTCTTAATCTGAAGCTGAATGCTGCTCATACTAACTATAGTTCTGGTACTCCATGTTGTGGTCACTGGCTTAAGTCCGTGTAGAATGTACGTCCCCAGGGACCACAGGTTTTGCCTCAATGCTGGACTGAATGCCAGGCTCATCAAGTGCGGGTAATTGCACCCAAGTGACAAAACCTTGTGGTCCTGAGAGGCTCAAGGATGTGTCTAGAGTTCTCCTATTAGATGTTAAACATGACTGATGTAAATCAGTGCCATCAGGAAGACTTTCCTGGCCAGCTGTTTAGGGTCAATATGCCTAAACTATTCTGCAATCCTAGCTAGGATCATCTGAATCTTGTCCTAAATGTCTTATTTATCACTTTGACTTTATATAAAAATATATGCATGCTTTGGCTCAACTAGGAATATATACATATAATAGGCAACAAATCAATGTTAAGACCATCGTATATGATGAGTAGAAAACCATTTCTATCACTAATGAACAGAGATTGTTTAAAGCCTGTAAGAAAAAGGAAAGTTTTTTAATCAATGCCCTATTCTTAAGAACGGTTAACAATACCTTTACCAAGATCTACCTCTGAATGTCTGCAACAGCCACAGTGTCCTTTTCAGCATGTGATACTAAGGTGAGAGAATAGAACTGAAAGTTTTTAACAAAAGTTTTCACTTCAGTCAAGGAAAGATCACTGAGGCAGATAAACTGGGTAATGAACCATTACTGACGCTAACTTCCTCACAACAATAAAAACAGAAGAGTCTGGGTCTTCCACTGCAGACAGTTTTATTTCATACAATACCTACTACACAATGACTGATGAAGTGAACAGAGAAAGCAATTATCACAGAGCCAGCTAGCAGCAAACAAGGGGGAAAATGGCAATAATTTTAAGCCATAAAATTCACATTTCTTATGTCCAACAGCTTATTCCTTTCTCTTCTGCCTTCACTTGTGCAGCTGATCCTGCTTTGCTAAAATGCTTTGTGCAGTGCTTTTCCCAGCCCTATTTATTCTATACCATTATTCAGCTCTCTCTAAAAGCCCCACTGAAGCACAGTTTAAAAAACGTAATGAAAGTAGAATTATTTGGGCCATGTTAGAATGAGCAAAATGAGTCCTTCGTTTGCTTACCCCTACTACCATTACTGCTGCAGTGTGTGCTGTCCCTGGGTATCCTTGGGTCAGTGGAGAGACCGATGTGCCTCTGCCATGACTGCAACCCCAGAGCTGCAGGGCTTGCACTGGAAACACGGGTAGCAGGTGACAATCTATGCATACTATGACTTCATCCACAGCGTGGTCCTTCAGGGCAATTTTGTTGAGGCTTTGTCCTGCATGTATTAGGTGAGAAACGCAGAAGAAACTGATTAAATTGGGTGTGTTGTGGTTAGTGGATGCAAACCCATGTCCTATTTTACTTACCTGCAGTGATTTCTTGCCACGTGCCAGCAAAAACACCTTCCCAGGAAGGCAAGGTCTCAGACCCAGGAATAAATACTGCTGCACTATTTTCTGCTCTCTCACATATCTAGTGTCTGAAGGGGCTTCTCCCCATTTTTTCTGGGCTGTTTAGAGGACAAATCCCTCCCAGACAGGATCCATTTTTCCTTCCATGATGTGGCTGTGAGAAAGGTGCAGCAGAGTACTACAGTAGAGAGCTGGACAACGCACTCTTTATTTCTAGAACAATGCAGCCTGTTTTTTTTGTCTTGAACAAACACTTTACCCAGCAATACTATCCTTGGCTGTACTACCGAGTTCCCAGCTTTCATGGCCTAAGAAGGTAGATTAAGTTTCTCACCTGATTAATCACTCCAGGGGCCCTTGCCCAACCCATGTGTCTCTGCAGAATAAAATGTCATCACTTGCCGCAGTCACTGATCTTCTGTGCTGCTGCAAACTTTTTGAGAGTTTTGATAAAATCCTTTTTTGCTGGATACTCACTTCCCACTCACTGCTAAATGTCTTATTTGAATCTATTTGTTCTCCAGATCTGTCTCACTGCTGCAGATCTCAGCTGTTCCCATCAATCAAGCCAAGCTTGTCATGCTGTAGAACAGTCTCCCCTAGTTTTCTTTTGTTTCTTGTCCTCCTCCCACTGGCCTACAAACTAGTCCACAATTATCTTGCCCATTCCCCAGTCTAGGTTTTGGACTGACAATTGTTGTCTCAAGTAATAATTAAGCTGCTACAAACAAATTGGTTTTATCCATCTGCATTTCGTGCTTTCCAGCTTCAGTGACTGGAGATGATCTGCTTGATATTTTCTTCAGACATGGCTCAGCTCGGTGGGAACTCGGGCCAGTGCCACCAGGGCAGTGGACTTTTCCCTGAGCTGCGTAAAAGGGATCTAGCTCTGCTTTGAAAGTGTAATTGGAAGAGAAAGTAATAGTTAAGATTCATAAAGCAGTGAGGGAAAGCATAAACCTTAGAACTTGAGGCAGTAAACAGTCCATTGAAAAAGTGAAATAGGACCACATTTTTAATAATCTGGAGAGAGAGGCCTTGCAAAGATTTCAGCAAATTTTTGTTCTCATGTGTTTCAGCATATTGTCCCTGGAGAGGCAGCATGTGCCATATGGGTAATGTTAAACTCTGCTTGCAAACTGAAAGTCATTTGCCCTTAAAAAGTTTTGACCCAGATGTGCGCACTGTGCTTCAGATTTGTAAAGTACGAGGGACACACCCGATTGAAACCACCTTTCTCTAAGCATTCCTTCTTCCTACCAAGGCAGAGGAAAACTTTAAGGACTTCTGCTCCCCTGAGCATCTTTTTCACGGGCGGAGCCCCTCTATTCTCTCTTCTCGAAGTGATGGAGGCCACATGAGATCTCCTTCCCCTCAGGCATGGAGGCAGTTCTAGAGAAGATGTGTCCAAGGGAGGGCTTCAGAGAGAAGCTTCTTTTCTATTTCCTGGCAGAGGCTAACTGAAAAAGGTCAAAACAGTACCATTAATCACCCTGTCATGTGAGGGATGGTGATATCCACTCCTTTCAGTGATTACTGTTGCAACTCCCTCTTTATATCAAATGAAAAGCAGCCAAAACATAATGTCAGCCAGTAATTTATTGGGAGCTGCAAGCTAATTCACTCTGTTAATAAAAGTGCAGTGGTTGACACGATGAGGCTGAGGCCATACTAAACAAATGAAGTTTCCTGACAGTGGAATGGATGTGGATGGTCTCACTGGACACCAGTGGCACTCTTCCTGAGCCTTACTCTCCCTTGCCACAGAGCAGCTTCCTTCTCCCAGGGGGTTTCCTTTCAGTTTCTGCCTGTTTGCTGCTGGAGAAAATTCTGTTTCCAGCCTGCTACTCTGGTGTATCTCACTGCCGTTGGCGGGGTGGGTGGTGGTACTTCTGTGAGTGTGGAAAGGCTGTCAGGAGCCTTCCCGAGCTCTCAGGAAACATAGGAATTGCAGGCATCTGTGTGCTGCTTCAGAATCTTCTTTTTCTCCTGTGGGATGCAGAAAAAAGGCTAGTTATGATGTACAGCTACAGAGTGAAAGGAACAAGTGTGGGATCCCCCAAACGTTTCACAACATATGACATTTTTTTCATTGCTCCCCTTTTTGGGGAAAGAAGTCCACTGTAAAAACAAACATTAAGGCTTTGAGAATGCCTACCCCCAGCTGCATAAGGGGCTTTGTGGCACCCTCTTAACACACTGCACTGGATCTAGGAAGAAATGTCTGCTGTGGGAAGTCTTATCTGAGGCATAGCATTTCTTAGGGTGATTATAAACTTGTGTGGGCTGAATGTCTCAGGCTCTCTTCCCCACTATCCTGCGACATGCTGAAGAGACTCTGTGAAAGTGATCCTTATCTTCAGCCTGGCAATTCTAGGTAGGTTTTTGTATGGCCCCACAGCCTTGTAGATACTATAGGAGTACTTTCCTCTGGGTAAGATATCTGCCAGTCCTCAAAGGGTGGTTTTTTTCCCTAATGCTATTTTGAATCAATTTTGATGTATGCCAACATGAGGGGAAAATAATATGTTTGCTTAAAAGTGTAGATTTTTAAGATTGGGGCAATACTTCAGAAAGACCATCCATTTGCAGTTCTCTTTCTTTCCGGGTCACATTATGTCTTAAAACTATCATTAAAACTAGCAAGAAAATGTGAGAGGAGGTCACTGGTAGAGAGATAATATCAAAGTTTGCTACCTTGTCTCCCTTGAAGTGTACCTTGTAGCTACACTAAATATTATACAATAAATTGGTTTTTAGTAACCAAAACCAGGGTCTTCCCCATAAAATTTCTCTGGCAGAAGAACAGAAAGAGTTGCAAGCTGCTCTGCCAAAATGCTAATTACTTCCTAGGGAATCATCCAGTTATGCAGAAATATGTGCCTGTTTATGTTTTCTGCATAATGCATATAACATAACTAAGGCACCTTTTCTTTTTCTTGCACTGAGTTAATATTATGGAAACTACAGTTTCAGAAATTGCAGAAGAAAGAAACAAATGAACGTTTATTACAGGAATGCGCAGAAGTCAGCCATGAATTCCAAATTACAAAAAATTTTATGCCTTCTCTGTATAGCAGCCACATACGTTTTTCTATCTTTTACCAGCTTTCAGATTCTCAGGTGATTGCCATATAAGTCCAACGTGGGCTCACAACCAGCTCTGAAACAGCCAGAATGGATGATGAAGTGAAGAGGTGCTTCTCTTTCACTCCTTGCTAAAGGTAATTTGAGGGAATTGGAGTTTCTATGTGGGAGAATATGTGATGCAAGAACAATCTAAAAATATTTCTCTTTGCTTCCATAGCAACTCCCATGCTGGCATGTCTTTGAATAGGTTAATTCATTCTTTCAACTCTCTTTGTGGCCTTCGTCCAGTTTGCAGAGGTGCAAAGTGATCTTTACAGCTTGTGTTTACAGATGTGTGCCTACAGTCTATTCTGGCAGCAGATTACATCCTACTTCTGGAAAACCTCACTGTGGCTTTCTGGTTCTTCAAGGTAAAGAGGAGGAAGAGTGACTTTTTACATGGGCAGATAGTGACAGGTCAAGGGGGAACGGCTTTAAACAAAAAGGGGAGAGATTTAGGTTAGATTTTAGGAAGAAACGTTTTTACTGAGAGGGTAGTAAGACACTGGAAGAGGTTGCCCAGAGAAGTTGTGGATGCCCCATCCCTGGAATTGTTTGAGGCCAGGTTGGACGGGGCCCAGGGCAACCCGATCTACTGAATGGCAACCCTGCCCGTGGTAGGCAGGTTGAAACTAGGTGATCTTTAAGGTCCCTTCAAACCACAACCATTTTGTGGTTCTGTGATTCTCTGCTGGAAACAGCACTTAATAGGGGAAATCAAAAAACAGCAAATGTCCTTTGCCAACTGTTCTCTTTGCATTCTGACTCATGCTACTGCTGACCCAAATACACCGGAAGGAAGGCCCTGGCAGCTCTCATCTCATGATACAGTGTTGTAAAAGATGTCTCGCTCACATTTTATCTCTATCTTTTCTGTGACATAAAGGTGCAATTCTGAAATTTATGCTTGCAAATGCTCCTGAGTTGAGTCTGATGGCACCAAGGATACAGTACATTTCCTTCTTTATAAGCAGAGTCCTGAGTGAAAAGTGTTGTAGCAGGAAAAGTTTTATTGTTTTCCGTAATTTTATATTTCATATTTTCAGAACAATTATTTTAAAAGATGTGTGGGTGTTTCTCAAAATCCAGTGAGGGTTAATAACAGTTTCATCCCTACAAGGACACCTGTAAAACTTCTGTGCTTACAGGTGAACATTTTTAAGCAATGCTGGGTGAGCAATTGGTCTCCTTGGCACAAGTGCCTTAGGCTTAATACAGATTTGTGTGAAGAGCAGTTATCCTGCATGATAATAACTATGAGCTGAAAACCAACCTGCTGATAGTTCTGATGGTGGGAATGTGCTGCCAGTGAAAGGTCCACAGTAGTTCATGTGAGTAGCTCTGAGAACAGGGTCCCATTGGGCTTGGGTGGCTCCCACAGCTGGGGCGTATGTCTCAGTCTGGCCCTAGAAGCAGGAGGAATCATTCTGTAACTCTTGCAACCCAGACCCAGTACTCTTCCTTCCTAATCCCAAAATTCTGACATCAAAGCTCTGAACTTTTCTTTCAGGGTATTGTCCAAAATCTTCTAGTTCCACAATTCAGCAACTTCTCTCAGACCTCAGACTTTTATATCCTCCTTTGTCAAAGGAACAGAGATTCAGCTGATGTGGCCAAATGACTGATGGACAGTCCTTTCTGTTCCCTTTTCTTAAACTTTTGACACCCTTAGACGGGATTGTAAAATTTATTTTGATCCTCTTATACTCTTGACTTTGGCCTTCAACAAAGAAATTAATTAAAATCAAAAGGCAGCATAGATATCTAAGTTAACACCATTTCAAATTGTAGTGTCATAAAGTAAAGTAACAGGGAACCACTCCAGATGATGCTATTTTAACTAATTCAAAACAGCTGCTCTGCCATCTAGTGTCATTGAATAATGTATGCCAAACCCCAACTTTCATCCTAACCGCTGAAATACCTTTACCATGTACTTTTCTTTCTAGTAGGTTTTTAATGTCAGGCACATGCTTCTATCAGCGAGTGACAGAGAGAGGGATGTAAGCCGGGAGTAGCCTCCATTCAGAAGCTCTCTCAGGGCACTATGGTGAATGGAAGTTGTCTTTTACATGATAGGACTGTGCCTTACCTGGAAAAGTGAGCTGCAAAGCTAGGCACATCTGAAGAACTGCTGACCTACTCACAGCGATTTCTTAGCTCTATTTAGTATGTTAGCCACGTTCTTTATTTTAGGCAGGAAAGCAACAACCTTGTCAGGAAAATTCAATCTTTTCAAGTCTACCAGCTGTTCATTTTGCCACTGCTTCATAGTATGATATCAGCTCCAGAAGTGAAAAGTCGCCTAAATTAGGCCACAGAGGTCTGAATGATAGTGGTTTTTGCTGGATGAAAACAGGAATTTGTTTTGTTTTTTGCTTGTTTGTCTGTTTGATTTTTTTAATTCTCTCTTTGTATGATTCATTCGCCACCCCCAAGCTACCAAACGAATTTACATTCATCCAGATGAAGGAACTCTTTGTTTTTTAAACAAGTTAAAAATAAATAATAAGTGATAAATGTATGTGTCTATTTTAATGCTATATGTATATAGTTAGAAATAACTTAGAAATCTTTTATTTATTTATTTATTTTCCAAGACTAAATACCCTTCTTATCTGGGGAATCAAATATTAGGAGTTATTCACATATCTGTTTCTTAGCCAGACCAAATCCTCTTAAACATTGTCCTGATAAATCTTTAGAAATTGACTTAATTTGCCAGAATAACTCCAAATTTGGATGAGTGCTCACTGCTTCAATTGATAACAGGTGTTTGGCTTCAGCGAAAGGAGGATGACTTTACACATCTTTTTCTGTATTGTCACAGCACTTTGTACTGACAACTAGAAGCCATGCCAGAGCAAACCAATACTGTCATCAGAGCAGAAAGAAAACACACAAAACATAAGACACTGCTTTCCAGAAACAGTACAAATGTGGTTTGGAAAAGTTCAAATTTGAGGCTATAAAAACCATGTTATAAATCCTGCAATGCAGTAATGGTCTTAATTTAGGAACTGATGAGAAATACTGTCTTAAGTCTTTCTTTCTCAAGCAAGCCCATGAGATTGCCACTTTGTGGGGGCATAAGTGCAATGAGGCAGATCTCAGCTACTGTTGCTGAAAGGTTTCCTCGCATTTTTGGATTCCCAGCCCAAACAGAAGTCCATCCTAAAATAAGGTTAAAAAAAAAAAAAAAAAAAGGAAATATTTTAAGGCTATAGACACTGATTTTATCTTACCATAACACCTCTACAAGAAACCTTCTTAGAGCCTTCTGTTTTGCTGGCAGGACCTCTAAATCCACATTTGTTCCAAAAGCACCCTGGTCTGAAGTGCTCATAGAGGACTCTGGAGCCTTATGAGGTGGCTCTGCTGAACATAAAGAACCTTTTAATTTTGTGGGTGACTGAAGACATCCAGGTTTTCCCTTTCTCATCAAAGCTGACCAAAAGACATCCGGGTTTTCAGGTGTTAAATGACAGACAGAGACCAGCAAGCTTAGTGCATGGGTGTTGTTTACTCTGATGTGTTCCAGTTCACAAAATAAATAAATGATCCCCATCTCACCAAAACTGAGTCACATTTTGTTTGTTTTTATCACAATAGTCCCAGCTGTTACAAATAGCTGGCACTAATAATCTGTGGTTTAGACTGATTAGCATCCTATATCCCTTCATTTCTAAAATGGAATTTTAATCAGATTGTAATTCCTTGAAACCTTCACGTCAGTGAGTGCTTCCCTAACCATTAATCAATTGCATTTTGCCCTCTATTAAGCTGCTTAAATCCACTTCACATTACTGATTGATAACTTTCATTGCCTCCAGCATGTTGGTGACACACTGTGGTTTTTTTTTTTTTAACATCAGGGCCATGACACTAATATAAAACTGAGAAAAAGAGCAGACGTTTGCATTGCTGCTGTTGTGGCTTTTCAGCTTTCTCATTTTAAATCCTTGTTTTCTTCAGGGATTTGAAAGTGGGTCATAAATTCATTCCAAAGTGAAATCACTTTCATTGGTCTAATCATGCAAGTACTCAATGTCTCTTCTGGGAGGCCAGTTCTTAGCATGGAAGTAGCTTAGCTCCTTCTGCTCAACCCCCCCTGCATTCTTATTTTCTGGCCTCTATGCTTGTTTTTAGTAATTTTTGTTTGGGTGGTTGCTTTTGGTGCTACTGTGCTGAAGCATAAATAAATTTTTAACAGAGAAATTGGTAAGTTGTGACTCTACAGAAGGACAATAACTGGAAAGAAAAATTAATTTATTTGACTTGAGTTCAACTGTTTTCTTTATTAATACATTGCAAACTGGTTTACTGAAATGAGAAAAAGCTATGTTAGCACCTTGGATCATCAGTTGCTTTAATGATTTGTCAGGACAACAACACACAGCCTAAGGAAACAATTCTGCAATCCTTACCCTAGCCAAGGGGATTTAAGTCTCTGGGATGGGGTCATTTATCAACTGGCAATAAATAAAGAAACACAGAACATGCTTCTCAGAACAGAGAGTCTTTTGGGTTAACTAAGAGCCTGTGATGGAGAGATTGACTCTGGCATGTTCTTTCTTAGGTGCCACTTCTTAAATATTTGCTTTCCCTGGAGCAAAATGGATGCTTTGCATATCTAATTACAGCAATACATGTGTTTCAGTTTTAACCTGGTAACATGTTCTAGCTATGATACAGCCATGCATTTAAGGACATACCTGAAAGGCAGAGTCATGGACAGTAACACCTACAGTCTGGAATTTAGCCACCAGACTAGACCAGAGAAAGATAAATCCTCACGGCCCCAAGGTAGCACAGAAATTACCTTGAAAGAATAAGCTGAGTTATCCTCACTCTTGCTATTGAAGAAAAACAGAAAAAAACAAACCTCACAAACCCAAGCATTTCCAGTATGGTTACTACTGCTAAAAGTAACTGACTCACAGTATGTGCCAGACATAGCAGACCTGATTAAAGTCTTCTGTTCTCAAGTTAAAAGATAATCCAAGGCCTTTCAGCTTTCATTCAGATGCCTATGATTTTGTTAGGACACCTGCTGTGCAGCATATGCTAATTAGAAATTTAGAATTAAAATGGTCTAAATCACGGAAGGAAAGGAAAAAGGAAAGGAAAAAGGAAAGGAAAAAGGAAAGGAAAAAGGAAAGGAAAAAGGAAAGGAAAAAGGAAAGGAAAAAGGAAAGGAAAAAGGAAAGGAAAAAGGAAAGGAAAGGAAAGGAAAGGAAAGGAAAGGAAAGGAAAGGAAAGGAAAACATTTTAGTATTAGCTGACTGGCAATAACAGCTTCTGAAGGAATGGAGTTCCCCTGTTTTCTGCAAAAACTTAGGATATTTCTTTATTTAATCACCTCTGTTGGAGATTAACTTCACTTTTGTTTCACTTCTACCTCATTGAAGTTATGTTCCTTACCTTGCTGTGTGTCATTCAGGCTGCCAGAAGACTGATGTTTTGGCTCCAGCTGAGGGCAGTTTCCATTGCTGCAGTGGAGTTTTTCCAAGTTTAGAGAAAAATTTCATTTAAGTAAGTCCCTTTTTTTTCTTTCCTTTTTTTTTTTTTTTTCCTGAGACATTCCACTTTGCACCAGAGCAGACTCAGAGCAACTGTGATGACCTTGGTGGTATGATAGTCTTTGGAGAATTAGTAGCACAAGGGGTTGTGTAGTAGGAAGTGACTCTATCCTGAGTTAATCAAAATCTGCAATGTAACACATGAGCCAGATTTGATTATACTTCATTATCTCAAAGATTTTAGTGTTGGGGGAACAAGGGCAGCTTGCTTGCTTTTATTTTGAAACAGTTCTATAATTCCTGGTAGGTTCCTAGCTTAGTTATTAGAAAAAGACACATAGTACTTTTTGGGACTTTGTTGTTTGCTAGAACTCTTGAAGTCTTCTCTAATGTTTGTCTATAAAGATTTTCCTAATGCAATCCTTTAATAACTGGCATGTGTCCTCATTTGTTTCAGGAGAAGTCTTTCCCACTTCTATTGATACTGCAGTCTCCTGTGAACACTGAATGAGGAGGCGGAGAATCAGGGGTCCCATTAATAGCTTTCCAAGTCCATAGGAATAATCCCAGGGGAATTTTGAAAGAGATCTTAAATTACCTAACACTGATTCTAGAAAATAATCTCCTGTCAAAGCTAGCTGTACAATGGGGCAGTTAGTCACTTGGTGCTTTGTTGCACTTTTTAAAGAAGCAGCAAAATTGTATGTATTTGTTACCATCAAGAGTATTTTTTGAGACAGTAATTTGAGTTCTGACTTAGAATTTTGCTGGACCAATTCAGATTGCCAGTTTTTCAGAACAGGAAATACCTACATCTATGTGTGGGAGTTCCTTCAGAAATACAACACCATTTTTCATGTAGACACCGTTACTATTTTAGGTTGACACTGTGTTAGAAAAATACAGAAAGTGGTTTTTTTTTGACTTTTGGGTTATGCTATCTGAAATTTATTCCAATGGCTACAAAAGTGCTGGTGCAAAATGCAAGCTTTTGTAAAGGGAAATCCTGCTGTACCAAATCTTATCTGTAACCCCATAATCCTGAGCTGAGTGAAGACTCCAAAGTTTTCCTCCTGCTCTCACATCAGTCAATCAGTAATGCATAAGTATTTGCAGATGTGAAAAGCTGGCACAGTTAATATAGTGATAACAAAGCAAGGTTACAGAATTCTCAGTTTCCACCATTCAAGGTTCACTAAAAAAAAAAAAAAGAAAAGTATCTTTTCCAGGTTCTGATTTTGCTTGATGATGCTTTGTCATTTGTATTTTCAGATTTTTTTTGTGGCAGCTCTGAGAGACAACAATGTAAAAAGAGAAGTCTATGATTTACAGTAATAAATTTTCCATACCTATTAATTAAAACACATTTTCATTTCCCTTCTAGTTTTATGTCGAAAGATCGTTGTTACAACTGAATCTCTTCCTCGAAAGCTCAAAAAACCTACAGAGAGATTTATGGGATAACCTTTTAATCACTACTTTATTCTTAAGTCTTTACCTTCCTCTCTGTCCATTGCTTGTTCTGTGCCTATTTGCCTTTATTTCGGTTGCTTCCTTTCTGGGTTTGTCATTCTCAGTCCTTACTATTTTCTCAGTATTTACCTTTCTCATGCATGTTTTTAATGTACCTTTGCTTTTCTAAAATCTTCCTGTGCGCTCATATTCTCTCAAGGTGCAGGGTGGGTTGTGTTTTGAAATCAATAATTCAGGGACTGAGTGACTGATCATGCTGAATTAATGCTGCATCTCCAGTATCCTCCCGTCACCTTTTTGAGCCTGCTTCTTTCTGACACTCCAAGGATTTGTTGTACTACTTTGCCAGGTTATGAAAGTAGCATAAGCTTTCTCTGAGCTAGTTTCTTTCTCTGCTGTAGTCTAATTTGCTCCTTCTTGGCTTTGCATATTTCATTGCCTTGCCAGAAGCTGTAATATCCTCCCTGCGTTGTCTGCAAATGAGCCCTGGTGAAGCCCTGTCCTTTTACTCCACAGTGAGCCAAAGGGAATGTGCTGATCTTGACTCTGCTTCAGGATGTTCCTGTTGTGCTAATGTCGCAGGACTGGCATAGACTAGTGCTTTAATATACGGTATGTGACAACATAGTTTTGCTGTGATTCAGCATCTCAACCTTGTTACTATGATTTTTCTTACCATTTTGTGTGGCTCAGTATCTCCTGTGGGTATTGTTTACAAAACTTTTTACCCTTGCATTTATTGATTTTGTATGAGCTTCTCTCAGAATAAAACTTGGAAATTCAACTTATATTAGTAGCAAAGACATGATGACCCCAGGATTAGCTCATCTGGTTAGAGCGTGGTGATATTAATGCCAAGGTTGTGGGTTCAGTTCCTGAATGGTCCATTTATTTAAGAGCTGGACTTGAAGATCCTTGTGGGTTCCTTCCAAATGAGAATATTCTGTGATTCTGTGCTGTCATGTCTGGGAAGGTGTGGCATATGGCAATACTTGCTGAACAGTCTTGTCTGATTCCCATTGATACGTCATTCACCAGTACTGCTTCTGTCACCTATGGGAAATGAATGGACATGTAACTGAGCTGTCAGCTTGAATAAGAGAATGAAAATAGGTGTTATAAGTGCACATCTTCACATCTTGTAAAAATCAGTGGTGCAATCTCCCCTTGAAAAGAGTGTCAATTTCTTTTTTCCCTGTTTCTAAAGCAAAACTTCAAGTCTAAAGGGGAACAGCACAAAATATTTGTGACTCTGGAAATCCTCTCATAAAAGGAAGATTCCATTTAAAGGCTTTCTGTGTGAAAACCAGAAATATTTTAGGAAGGTAATGGATACATGGTGGTAGAATAAAAAATGAAGGTCATTGATTGAATGACCTCACATCAGTTGGCTTTCCTATTTACAGAGTACAAGAACAATAACACTGAAGGTAACAAGTTTATACTGGTATAGAGATACAGCAGAAAAAGAAAATACTCTGTGAAGCTTCACTCCACTGAAGAATTTAAACAAGAATAAATGTCCAATATAGCCATAGGTACCCTAGCTTACAAAAAAAGCTTTCAGAGAACACAGTCCATGCAAATTTAGGGATATAAAACATCTTTTTTGGGTCAGGATTATTAGATACATGTTTAAATGTTTGTTGTTATATATCTGTTGTTTTTGCACATACCTCTGAGACCTTTAGTGCTGATTACTGTTGGACAGGCTATCAGATTTGATGTACCACGTCTGAAATAAGTGGGTAATTGCTGTGTTTGTGGGACAGCATGGAAAAACTCGGGGTTTACCTGGGCCAGAGCAGATGCTGCTGCAGAATTGATGAAGCTGGACAAGGGAAACACAGTGCAAGATGGTCACTGAAGACTTTGGTCTAGACAACACATGCAGCACTGAATGGCACAAAAGGGCAGGAGAAGGGTGAGACACTCTTACTTCCAGTAGCTCTGCATTCATCAGTGGTTGAATAAGGAGTTTATGGGGAACTGTCAACTTGACTTCTTTCTCAAGTGCTAATTTCATCCCACTTCCCAGGGGAGCCTGTCCCAGTGCTCAACCATCCTCTGGGTGAAAAACCTTTTCCTGATATCCCACTTAAATCTTACCTGAGTCAGTTTTGTGCCATTCCCTCTAGTCCTGTCTCTGGTCACAAGAGTGAAGAGATCAGTACTTGCCCCTATATTTCCCCTTGTAAGGAAGCTGTAACTGCAATGAGATCTCCCCTCAGTCTCCTCCTCTCCAGGCTGAACAAACCAAGTGACGTCAGCTGCTCCTGAGATGTCTTCCCCTCCAGACCTTTCACCATCCTTGTTGCCCTTTTTACCTCTCTAATAGCTTAATGTCTTTTTTCAAACTCTGGTGCTCAAAACTCTGCACAATATTCAGAGTGAGGCCACACTAGTGCAGAGCAGAGCAGGACAATCACCTCCCTTGACAGGCTGGAGATACTGTGCAGAAAGGGACCTGGGGGTCCTGGTTGATGGCAAGTTGAATCTGAGTCAGCAGTGCCCTGGCAGCCAGGAGGGCCAACCCTGTCCTGGGGGGCATCAGGCAAAGCATCACTAGCAGGTCCAGGGAGGGGATTGTCCCGCTCTGCTCTGCACTGGGGCAGCCTCACCTTGGATATTGTGTGCAGTTTGGGCCACCACAATATAGGAAAGATATTAAGCCCTTAGAGAGTGTCCAAAGAAAGGCAATGAAGATGGTGAAGGGCCTTGAGGAGAAGCCATATGAGAGGCAGCTGAGATCACTTAGTGTGTTCAGCCTGGAGAAGAGACTGAGGGGAGGCCTCATTGCAGCTACAACTTCCTTTTGAGGGGAAGAGGAGAGGCAGGTACTGATCTCTTCTCTGTGGTGGCAGAGCTCCCCAGGAGAGGAACAGGCTCCCCAGGAAGCTGTCACAGCACCAAGCCTGCCAGAGCTCAAGAAGCATTTGGACAATACTATCAGGCACGTGGTGTAACTCTAGGAGATGGTCCTGTGCAGGGTTAAGAACTGGACTTGATGATCCTTGTAGGTCCCTTCCAACTCAGCAGATTCTGTGATTCTGTGATTAATTAATAATTGCCTTGGAAAAATAAAAATGTTTTCTCCAATGTTTTGTGATGGATGATCTTTGCATACTTCTTGTAGCCCAGAAAAGTCCCATGCCACACCTGTCATTTGCCTTTCTAATAATCCACTGTCCTGACAAGAGTCCTTACTATTGTGACCATACATTCTTCAAAAAAGTGGGAGAGCAGTATATAAAGTGTGACAAGTCAGTAAAACCTCATCTGTAAGACCTGAGGTCTTTTACATAGAAGCAGAAAAGAGGTTTTGAAAGGTTGTCAAGTGTGAGACTTTGGCACAAGGATGTAATGCATCATCATTTCCAATTCTCACAAACCTTAGTGGCTGTGAAAATTAAGAACTGCTGTTAACAGATAATTGTTCCCACACATGAAGTTCCTGCTTCAGCTTCAAGCCTGAAGAGCATCCTATGAGGATGAAACATTGCTTATTTTTTTTCCAGTTCTGATAGTTCCTCTATAAAAGAATTTACCGTTCCCTGCAAACCTTGCCTTTTTTTTGTAATGGCTAGGGCAGCCGTACTGTCAATGCACTGTAACACAAACTCCAGCCTGAAATCACTCAGGCACCAGCTCAGTGTAGTATCCCAAACGTGATGCCTGTTTTTGAATGGTACTCAGTCCTTTCTAGAAAATATTTTGGGACACTGCCTAGTTTCAAAAGGTGCTGCTGCATAGCAAGAGCGACCTCTGGGATATCTGTTGTATTCATACAACTACTGAACACTTCTCAGGACTAACAACACCAGCAGAGCTACAGCCTTGCTTGTTTGGGTTAGATAAACTGTAACAGTGTTAATTTCAGGTTTCAGGTTTTCACCACATATTGTGGGCTTTGTGTTAATGCTTCCAAAGGGCTTTAATAGGCTGCTGAGTGCTGTAATCAATTGAAGTATGAAGTACAGCTTCAGATCTCTCACTGCCCAGCCAGTCTTCCTAGCTCCTGGAAGACTTGAACTAAAGGTCAGTGTTTGCATGAGAAATCCAGGTTTCTGCTGCTTGGCCAGGCAATTATGAAGCTCACATGCAATGGTTAATGGAGAACTCTAGTGTATCAGACATCGCATAGTCCACACTCATGGTTTCCCTGGACAACACAAAGAATAGAAAGGCTCCTCAGGACCGGACTTAGGATTTACTATCTTAAGCAACAGTCCAATGAATACTGAGTTTTGTGGGAGAAGCTGAGGAGCAACAGCTGAGATCCACTTATCCAGATCCTATCAGGACTGAATGGGCAAGCAAGAGAGTGGGAAATGCAGTATCCAGCACAGCAGAAAAGTAAGAAGACCAGAAATATGACTGGGGCTGCCTACTGTGCAAGAAAGACCCTCAACATTAGGAAGACCTGCAAAAGAGGTAGATTACCAGGTATTTCAGCAGAGAAATGTGAAGAAATTCACTTACCATAACAAAAATCTTACGGCATATTTATTTGAAAAATCTGAGTCAAATCCCAATAAACCCTATTTTATACTTAGCAATCAAAAAGGAAGTAGCTTCTGGGAATGAAGTAATTTTATTTGTATTTAGAAATACACACATGCACATGGCCTCACCCATTTATTTCTGTACACACAAGCCCACATGTATATATGTAATAATATTACTGTGCTCTCCAAGATGTAATCCTGGAGTGTTTGGTTGAGCCCCATGGCCCTGACCTGACAGCACTGGACAGGGAAGGTTTAAAGCAGGCCTGTGGTTTGGAGACTTTCCATCTGCAGACTGGCGTGCATGGCTGGCTGTGCACAGGAGCGCTGTGGTGAGACTTAAAAGGCAGGCAGTTGTAGGGCTGGGGTAATGATTTTTAAAGCCATCCACCTTGTCAGATGCAATATTTTAAGATTATTCCTCCAAATGCCTTGTTTCCTCCAAAATGTCACCACGGAAAATTTTCTCCAATGAGGCACACAGTTATAACAATCTCACTGCTCACAGAAGGGTCTGGGTGATTCAGTCAGATAGTGATGATCAATGAGAAAAGCTGCGTCTAGCATGTCACAGATGGAACAAAGAGGTTGGGGACGTCTGAATGAGGGAGTTGAGCTGCTACCACCAGTCTTGACTCCGGGTTTCATTCTGAAAATTGCAGGGAAGCTGTGCTTCCTCCCTTGAGATTTGCATAGGACATTTACTGCATCAAGGATTCCTTCTGACATTTCTGGTGGAGACAGCTAGAAGAGAGGGAAGTCAGATAGCAGAGTGTCTCTATACACTGTGCTGTTGCCAAGCAGATTATGTGCTGTAATCTGTAAGCACTGAACTGTGTTTGAATTATGAGGAACCTCTCCCTTGCTTTTGTTTTAGCCCCCTAGGAGAGGTGATATTTCCGGACTGCGAATGTCACAGCGTGACCTGTTAATAACCTGCAAGAGTCTTCCTCCACTCCACTGCGTCCCGCCCCCCCAGGACCCGGCAGCTGCCATCACATGGATCAAATGCCTGCCTTCTATGCGGTTCATTGAGAAAATTCAAGCATGTGGCCTGAGGTTCCCCTGATGACTGTCTGGGGATGATGATTTCTACCATCTGCTGTGGCTGCCTGTGGCTCCCGGAAACACCGAGGTGTATGTTGCTTATGGCCATACGTGGGATTCCTAATGAAACCTCAGCTGCTGTCCAACTGTCTGTGAATATCAGATGGGTTTGAATTATCTTCCACCAAGAAGGGAGGGAGAAGAACTTTGTTTAACTCTTTAATCTCAACCACTACACAGCACATGCATAATCACAGGGTACAAAGCCACTGAATTATTAGCATTTGCATTACGGCAGCAGCTGTATTGTTTGCACGTGTGCTGGGTCTGTCTGATTTGAGATGCCCAGGCTGGTTGTTTCCAGGCTAAATATAAAGCCTTGAGTCAAGTTCATCTTCGCGTAGCTCACTTGGAAGCCTTGTAATTATATCAGAGATTTAATTGATCCCTTCACTTCTGATTTGTGTTAAAAGCACATTTCAGATGCATAAATTTTATATCAGTATATGAAAAAAAGGCTACTTGTCAAATGTTTTAAATGCAGATGAGGATTTGCAGCATTTACAAAGTTATTTATTGAGATGGAGGAAGTTAGAGCAAATTGATATTAATTTTGATATATGAAAGACACTTCTATGCAAAAAACCTTGATAATGAATAAAGAAAAATTGCTTCCCTTTTAGGATTCAACATACTGTCTGTTATTTTCCCTGTAATCTATCATTTAGAAATCTTTTCTTCCTCTTTGCGAAATACCAGATTTCAGTGGATGTTGAGGGGCACTGCATCACCTAGAAGATGCCACCTTTATAGAAAGGATCTGACATTCCTGTTAGAATTGCCTAGATTTCATCCCTTGATATTCATATTGGGGATTTATTGATATTCATACTATTTTCTTGGAATGAATAGATGCTCTCAGTAAAAAATACATGGACTTTTATGTGGTCAGAAAAATTATCTCTGCACCAGTCCTGGAGCAGAGAAGTTATTACAAAATTGTTGAATAGATCAGGAATAATGGCTTACATTTCTTGCAGTCATTGTTTAGGGAGAGCGATACAGAGTGTAAGACCCGTAAAAGACCTCAAAGAGAAAAGAAAAAAAGAGGAAAAGGAGACGAAAAATGAAAAGGAAAAGGAAAAAAGAAAAGGAAAAGGAAAAGGAAAAAGAAAGAAATAGCCAGCAGTAGGTAGCAGTGACAGCTTTGGGTTGTTAAATAGAAAGGAGAGAGTATCAGTACACGATACTGGATGCTTTACATTTTCAGATTCAAGTTAAACACCTCTGTAGCATGACCTCATCCACTTATTTTTAGAGGCTGTTTTTCTACTAACATTGTGGATGCTAATCAAAGAGTGCAAAAACACTTCTCAGCAGTGGCTTGAGAGGTGTGTTTGACTGTTTTTGCTTTTAGACCTTATTTTGTTATGGTATGAGACATAACAGCAACCTGAAAATACATTCAGCAGCCAGTGCATGGGCATGGGGGCGGAGTTAGGGTTCCCACCACTGCTGGAATTCCTTTCTCTTATCAACTGACATGCAGAGATGTGCACAAACTCCTTGCATATACACACTGTCAGAAATCTGTATCAGGATAGAAGGCCTGAAAGTAAATAGTACCAGAAAATTAACAGAACATACTGAGTTGGAAGGGACCCACAAGGATCATTGAGACCAACTCTAACCCTGCACAGGACCACTCCAAGAGTCACACCATGTGCCTGAGAGTATCATCCAAATGTTTCTTGAGCTCTGCCAGGCTCGGTGCTGTGACCACTGCCCTGGGGAGCCTGTTCCAGTGACCAACCACTCTCTGTGTGAAGAACCTTTTTCTAATATCCAATCTAAACCTTCCCTGACGAAACCTCAGAGCATTCCCTCAAGTCCTGTCACTGGTCAGCACAGAGAAGAGATCAGTGCCTGCCCCTTCTCTTCCCCTCATAAGGTAGTTGTAACTGCAGTGAGGTCTCCCCTCAGTCTCCTCTTCTCCAGGCTGAACAGACCAAGTGCTCTCAGCCACTCCTCATGCTGCTTCCCCTCATGGCCCTTCATCATCTTCATTGCCCCCCTTTGGACACTCTATAAGAGCTTAATATCTTTCCTATATTGTGGTGCCCCAAACTGCACACAGTATTCAAGGTGAGGTCACCCCAGTGCAGAGCAGAGCGGGACAAGCCCCTCCCTGGACCTGCTGGTGATGCTTTGCCTGATGCCCCCAGGACATGGTTGGCCCTCCTGGCTGCCAGGGCACTGCTGACTCAGATTCAACTTGCCATCCACCAGGATCCCCATGTCCCTTTTCACAGTGATGTTTTCCAGCATCTCATTCCCCAGTCTGTATGAACACCCAGGGTTGCCCCATCCCAGGTGCAGAATCTGGCACGTCTTGTTGAACTTCATATGATTGGTGATTGCCCGGTCCTCTAATTTATTGAGGTCTCTCTGTAGGGCCTCCCTGCCTTCAAGGATGTCAACAACCTGAAAAAGTATTTCTATTTCTAATTTTCTACTTTACTGATCCTTTTCTTAAGAAAATCCAGTAAAAGACACAGAAACTATATATGGAAGCATTTCATGCATTTATCTTCTCCAACTTCAAATAACCCAGCAGCTACCTCTGCCTTCATCTCTAAAGCAGTTTTTTGTTTAGCTGTGAATCCAAGGCTACTTACTTTTAACAGTAGGGCACACAAATGCAGAACAGGTGATTTGTCTATAATGTAAAGCTTTCTAGCAACATTTGTTTGTTTGTTTGTTTGTTTTTTTGTAGCTGTTGTAGTGTCTGGATACAGAAAAATTTAACTGTACTACCAGTGGCTGGCCAAAAATAACCAAACAAAAACCTCTCCCATTAAGGGAAATACTCCCCCCAAAACCAAAAAAATCCCCCCCTTACTTTTTAAAATAGTTAGCTTTCAGCCCAGAGCTTTTTAAGGAAAATCTGGTGTTCCTTTCTTCTCTCTGAGTAGATCTCTGCATCACTGAAGAGAGTTTTGACAGATGGAGGCAGCTTGCAACAATGTACTGGAAGCACTGAAAGACTAAAATGAGTAATTGAAACCATTTCAAAAAGGACTTTTTCATGGATTTGTCTAAAAATATATGTCACAGAGAATTTCTCTTCCCTTTTTTCCACTCTTCCTTTTCGTTTGAAGTAAGGTGGGTATCTATACTTAGCTGCAACTCATTATGTGTGATTTCCATACTCTGTTAGTCACATCACATCTTGGCTTACAGTCACAAGTGACGTAAGATCTTGCAAAATGTAATAAATATGTTAAGAGACAGTGAACTAGAAATAAAACATGGAGATCCTAAAGTGAATCTCATCTTCAAATTCTTCTGCTGTAGTTCACTGATGAAATTTTGGTTATGATGAAACATTTGTAAGAAATGGAAAAATATACCCTGCAACTTCTAGGTCTCAAATGATGACTGTTAGGGACAGAGCATGAATGCTTCCATCCTTTCACTTGAAATATTTCCTTTTGGCTTAGAGGGCTATTAAAGGGATTTGAGTGTACATACCTGTGGGAACATTTGGCATGAAGGGATTATTTCTTGGTTGCTGTTGAGAATTGACTGTTGCACTGAATTCCTGGTTGACTATGCCACAAATCCCAAAGGAATTAGAGGGAACATCACAGATGATGGGGAAAGAAATGTCTGCCAGAGTAATTTTGTTGCTACAACAGAAGAAAGCCTGCATTTCCAGATACATCTATACATATCCCCTGCTCCAGGTTATGAACATACAGACTGAGGTATAACAAGGGGCTGGCTTACACAGGTGTTGAGCCCTTACCTTTATGGTTTTGGTATTGATAGCTTGCAGTTCTGAAAATGAATATATGATTTCTCGCCACAAGCATCCATTTATGGATGCATGCAGTAAAAATATCCAAATGGCTAGGCTTTAGTATACCTGGTCAAGGTTTGTGTGTGATTATATGTGGAGTGTTAGCTATCTATAAATGAAGGAAAATTCACTGTTCAGGGGTTCTTTTGAAAAAAAAAAAAAAACCAACACCCTAGGAGGACCTGGGTTTCACATTTAATTCAGACCATAAAGAGAATCCTAAACTTTTAGAGCCCTCCTAAGTGGTCTTGTTACATAGAGTGGAGGATTAAATTTTACACAGAGTAAATGAACAAAGTAACTTCTCTAATAAGGGGGATACATCAGATGGTGGAGTACTTTCCAACAGAAAATATGCAGGTGCTGTCAGTCAAGATGCTCATAAGACTGACTGAAACTCTAGAAATAAACTGGTAAGATTAATTCTATGCTAAAATAAAATTCTAATGTGACTTTCCATCTCTAACATCTATGGTGACATTCCTTTGCCATGGCAAACTCAGAGTGAGCAAAGAATAGTAAGCACTAAGTAAGGGAGTCATTTGCCAAATAAATGTCCCATCTTTGATTAGAGTAATCTTCTGACTGCCCTGGGTTATCCTGCCTGTCTGCTGGTTCAAGGAATTGATACAGCACCTGACAGCCAGTAAGCTTTCTTATGACAGGAAGTGCATACATAAATAGTAGAAATCAGGAGCTGCTGGGCTTCCTAGAAGGTTATTTTAAATAGCCTCACAAGATCTCAAGTAATTCATTTGGACCGGCCATCAAACAGATAAACCCCAGATATTTTCAAGTGCAAAAATGGGGAGTCTTACAAAAATAAAATGACTAATATAATGGTGCTCTTTGAAGAGGCCATAGTTACCATCCTGGAAAAGCCTTTTTTTTTTTTTTTTTTTTTCTTTCTTTTTTGGTCTGTGCATACCGCTGAATTTCAGTTGCTGAAGTTAATATTATTTTGTTTAATAACAATTAGAAATGTAAGTGAACTTCTTTACACTCCAGTTTATTTTTTAATTAGTTGTATTGTATTGAAAAAAAAAAAACCAAAACCCCAAAATGCATGTTTCTGAATACATTATTAAGTACATAGTTTTGACTTAATTTTGCATGTAATAGGTTAAATTAAGTGTGTAGGTAACTTAATGGGGGTTTGCTTTCTGAAACAAGCAAGCAGATATCGAAAGTGGCAGTAGATAATGACAAAAACCCTATTGTTTTGTCACTTCTTTTAGTTAAATCACATCCCACATCCTTATGATACACAGAATGTATTAATGAAAATTTCAGCACAGGACAGCCAAAGTCTGGTTCTGGAGAACAGGTGTGATTGCTTGGTAGTGTTGATCCCTTATAGGCAAATTATACAGAGCAGTCTTCCATCATCTTATTTTAATCCAGAGTTTGGGTCAAATTCTGTTTTTCTTGTTAAATTTAGGTTCTCATGTATCTACAAGGTCAATGGAACTACTTAGGAATAAAACTTTTCATGAATGTAATCAGGCATGTGAGACTGTCCCTTTGTTAGTATGTTGTTTTCTTATTTTGTTTTTTTTTTTTCATGTTTTCATTGTCCTTGTATTCTTATTTTATGTTTTTCTGAATAGTGTTCTTCAGTGAAACTGCTGCACTAAAAAAATACTGTCAGTGACAGGAAGGATAATAAATGATGTGATATCAGGAATGACCGAAGGAATGCCATTTGTATGAAAATTTTTGTGGTAGAGACCTTCTTTCCTAGCAACTAAGAACAGAAAGTATTGGTTTGCATCTTATGTGCTCTCTTGTGTTTCTAGAAACACAAAAAAAAATTATTTCACAGAGTTTCACAGCTGAAGAGAAAGAAATGACATCCCAAAAAATGGATAATTTTCTTGTACCAGGTCCTCCTCAGAGGCACTTGTCCACTAAAGGAAAGCAGACAGTTTCGATTTCAGTGGATGCAGTTCTTATTTATTCTGGGTACAGTTGATAGGGTGACTCACTGCTCTGCTAATGAAAGTCTGGTGTTTTGCCTTTAAAAAATAAATTCTGAATTCATTCAAACAAAACAGATTTTACTTGCTGCCTTTGTTCTGCTATTTTAAGGATGGGATTAGAGGACAATGCTAATAGGTAGAATTAAAGAGATATGTTTGTCCCTGTATGAGCATGAAATGGAAGCACACAATTAAAATCCCAGTGAACTATAAAGGAAGGTGTACAATGAGTAATAACAGGTGTACAAGTCTTTGTGTCTTGAACATGGTGTAATGTGGTTGCAACCTCAGCCTTCCTGTGAAAGGTGAGTAAAAAGACAGCACAAAGGAAAAAAACCAGAGTCCACATCCTCCCTTAGTGTAAAATGTCATAGCTCTGCTGAAGTAAATGGGACTCTGCTTAATCACCTTAGGTAAGGATTTATCCTCTCACTGGAACCTTGCCAGACTGCCACACAGGTGTTACTCCACCCACCTGCCTGATCTTCAGCTTTTGTTTACTTAGGTAGACAGCAGCAATGCTCCTTCCTGTAACATGGATCTCAGGGGTATGCCTTTATGGGAGGGAAGCTCTGATGCTCTGCAGTCCTGCAAACATTGGTGCCTGCCCTGGGTCCTGGGTGCACCCTCTCCTGAACCACTGCTCCATAGTCTCAATTTTCCAGGGTGTGTGTGCATGTACATACACACATACGTATTTTACATGAGATTAAACAATACATTAGTTTTGTTTTACTAACATGGAAAACATGCAGATCTAGTGGAGGAAATAATGTGCTGAAACCCAGATGCATTTTTTTTCTGTTTTGTGTTAGAAGAATTTTATTTGGGTTTTGGGTCTCAGTGTCTGATTTCTTTGTCTTTCCACCAAATCATAAAGCATCTCTCCCTCTCTGCTGCCTACTGCTCTGTTTCTCCAATTCTGAGACCTAAACTGAACACAGTACTCCAACTGCTGTAAAAGTATGCTACCCTCTCCCCACCAAGATACCTACTGAGTAACTCAGTGATTTCTTGACCTGTACTACCTGTGTTCTTAAATAATGCAATTACCTAGGATTTTCTACTTTCACATTGAGCAGTAAAGAAAGCTCTATTTTATTCCAGCTTTAGTTAAACAATTGCTCAGTATAGGTTCGCCTGAAAAGATGGACTTTAAGGTTTGGCTACAGATTGCAGTTCTTTGTCTTTGAGAGCTATCATTCAGCTTGTGTCAGTAAATGTGTCTATAGTAACTATATCCTAGAATACTGGTACTTCTATATTAACAATTCAATAATGTCTATATTTTCATGAGCTTTATCTAGTTGCCATCACAGGTTGATCATCTTGCTATAGTCCTGAGAGGATTTGTATTGTTTAATGAGTTCAAAGACCATTTTTAAAGGTATTTCCAAATTGTCACAGAATCACAGAACAGCTGTGGTTGGAAGTGACCTCTGGAGATCATCTAGTCCCATCCCCTTTGCTCCCCAAAGTAGGTTCACCTGGAGCAGGTTGTAACAGATCATATCCAGTCAGGTGATATCTCCAGACTCTGCCAGTTCTCTCCACAGTAAAGAAGTTGTTTCTTACATTCAGGTGGAACTTCCTGTGCATTTGTTTCTGCCTGTTGCCCCTTGCCCTGTCGCTGACAATGACTGAGAAGAGTCTGGCCCCATCCTCTTGACACCTGCCCTTAAGACATTTGTGTGCTTTGATAAAATGCCCTCTCATGCCTCTCTTCTCCAAGCTAAGCAGGCCCAGGTCTCTTAGCCTATCCTCATAAGAAATGTTCCAGTCCCCTAAACATAGTAGAGCAGTGGGCCATTCCAGTGGACCCTTTCCAGTAGTTTTTTGTCTTTCTGGAACTGGGGAGCTCAGAACTGGTCACAGTACTTCACTAGTACTGAGTGGAAGGCCAGGTTCACCTCCCTCGACCCACTGGCAATGCTCTTCCTAACGAGCATCAGGATACCCTTGGCCTCCTTGGCCACAGGGGCACATTTCTGGCTCATGGACAGAGTCCACCAGGACCCTCATCTCCTTCTCCACAGAGCAGCTTTCCAGCAGGTCAGCCCCCAGCCTGTACTGGTGCAAGAGGATCCACCAGAGTCATGGACACCCTCAAGTTGTTTGGCTTTCTGGTTCTCCTTCAGCTAAGGAACATTTGTTGCTGCTCTGTTTATGTTTTTCTGAGCTATAAAGAAAATCAGACCCAGAGCCTGAATCTACTGGCTCCCTTGGAGAACTTGTTTCCTAAATGCTTTCTATCTCAGGCTGCAGAAAAATGAAGGAGACAGTTCTCACTAATTTGTTTGAAAAGAGGGGAAAAATGGCCGTTTTATTCCTAATCTCCGTATGATAAAATGGAGAAGATTACATAGCTGCCAAAGCTAAACCTTTTAAAAAGAAATCCTGGTCCACTAAAGACAAGGAGATGAATTCCTGTGCCTAGAATGGTGCTCATGTATCATTTTACTGTTTCATTGGACTTTCTGCTGTGCCTTTTGCGCCCGGCCTATCTCACATCCTTTTCAGCCATCAGCGCGCTTGCAGCAAGCGTGGGTAGAGCCCTTTCCAAATCTTCGTTTGCGAAGCTGAGCCATGAAGATGATGATGGAGTAAGTGATGCAAAACAGGCCCTTTTTTGTATACAGTGGTTTTTTGGGTTGAGCGGTAAAACATAAAAGATAGGACAGGTGGCTTCAACACTTGTTATAAAGCTTGGATATCCTGTATAATTTGAGGCAGGGAAGGCATATCATGTGTCTGTGAGAAGAGACAGAGGAAGGGTAAGTGATAATCTGAAGTGCAGGCTTAAGCTCAGTGCAACTGGAATAGTACTTGAGAGTAATGAACTACTGTGCTGTTTTGACATTTTTCCAGTTGTAACATAAAGGCTGCACTGCAATAAATGTATTGACTCCAGAAGGGTTAGATTTTAATTTTCTTGAAAGTCCTAAGACCACTTTTCTATTCTACATTAGTTGAAGGAGGAGAAGAAATTTTTGTCTTGTTCTAGTAGTCCAATGCACTCTGCAGTCAGAGTGCATGGTAACATGCCTAGAGGGACCTTTTCACTTTTATCTGAGTTCTGCTCTTATATGTGAACATATAATAGCATTCGTCAGGTTCTGAGGGGCGTGCTTTCATTTGTTGCAGTACAAAACATGAAGTAAAATACAGAAGGAAGTCTGCTGTTAACTGGTTAGTCCTTCTGGGTATATTTGCTTCTTGTATCTACAGTTCATCCACTTGAGATGAAGAAGCAAAGACCAGACTTGCCCAATTACACATAAAAGCTCCTGCACAGCTTGGCAACTACACTTTAAAGAGTCATTTCCTGTGTGTCAGTAAAAGCTCTCAAAGCAACGAACGAAGTAAGTTTTGCTGAACTGAATACCTGCATTTATGATTTCCAGTCTTAGGGGACTAATTTTTCTCTATCCATATTTCCATGGTATTCTAATAAAGGACTCTGGATGCTGTTTGCTCCTATTCTCCCTAAGATTTTCACAGCTTTTCTTGTTCAACAAAGTTTTTCAGGAAAATTCTTTTCCTCTCTCTCTCTGCTGCACACACCATTCCAGCGCCACGTGGGTAAACTTCAGGTTCAGCTCCATGTCCTTCACACCGTCTCCTAGTGTGCAAGCTTAACACAGAGATGCAGATATTGGAGAAACAGCACAACAAAAGCAACTAATTAGAAGAAACAATGTTGATGGGTTCTCAGTTAAATTGCACTAAAATATTCATTGTTAATTTTGTATCCTTTCAAAGTTCCAGTTTACAGCCCTGGAGTCTGAAATCATTTACTAATGACATAGGAAGAGCCAGGCAAGAAAGGTCTGTTCCAGCTGCCCAACAGCACCAGCTAATGTGCTCAGATCCATTTTCAGGGATGAGGAAGCAGGTCGTTTGCTCTATTCATTCTGTGCCAGGGTTGCCAGGATGTTGAACACGGTTGTATTTACACAAGGAGTTCTTTGCTGATACCAGAATACTGGTGTACTCTATTGGCAAAAGGTTTTTCATGCAAATGCAGACTACAATAGCAGAACTGTGGAAAGACACCTCTAACCAGTGAGAAAACAGTGGAAGTAAAACAGCTCTTTTTTCTGGCTTAGCTCTATTTGAATTAGACAGTTGTGATAGTGCAGCTACGCTGGGGCAGAGGTATAGGGAACTGAAAACTGCAAAATACTCCTTTGATGTTACTGTGCGCGGAGTGTATGTTCCTGAGTAAATGGATTTGTGAGGAAAAGAGATGGCAAGGGGTAAGCAATGAGAGAGAGCAATGAACGTTGTCCTCTAAGAGTTCTTAGAGATCTGGGATTCACTTCATGTGAATAACTGATAATTTATATTTTTATTGAGATGGAATTGGATCATCCCATGGAATAATATAGGAGGGAAATATCATGAAGGAGAATTGAATCACTGATAATCCAAATATTAACATAAGCATAACAACAAATAAGTATAAACTGGACACCAACAAATTTAGTCTGAAAAACACAGGAAAATTACTAACCATTAGAGGTCTCATATCCTGAAATGGCTTCCCAGCCGAGAAATTGTAGGGGCAAGAAATGTCAGCTATTGAGGCACTGACAGTAGGATACTGGTCACCAACACACTTGGTGACCCAGGAGGACCCTTCCAGCCTAAAGTTCCTGAAAACACTTAAGGAGTTGGAACAGAAGGTAATTAAAATTTAGAAAGACCAGAAGTACTGTTTACTGGATGCCATACAGAAAGGAGTTTCAGCTCAAAAAAATGTTTATGTGAACAGTGTTACCTCACATTTCTACTGCTGGCGACAGCTTTTTGAGTTGCTGATGATGTATAAGACCAGTGCAGGAAATTAGCTTGAAATTAAGTGGAAAGAGTTATTTTTTAAAGGGGGAGCCTGTCACAGTTTGCAAAAGACTATAGAGGGAGCAACAGCCAACTGTTCTTCTCTGCCAGCAACAAGTCCCTTCGTGTGTTTTAGCCACTGATGGACTTCTCACAAAAAAAGAAATGAAAGCCACTGTAGATATATATCTATACATATATATATCTATATATATATTCAGAGTTTCTTCCTTGTCCCTGCTGCTGAGCTGCAGTTCTTGTATCCTGAGCAACTCTTCTTCCTGAGCTGGATGTAAACTTATTGCTGATGAAGTGGGAGACATCTGCAGGAGTAGTGACATGACCCAGGTGTTATCAGGTAACTGAGGAGAAGAATGCTCCTCTCTGCCTGTCATTGCTAGTTCTAAGAGCCTGTTTTCTCTAATTCATGATTTCTGCCATCCTAGCATTGCTAGGTATTGTGGAAACAATGGCTAAACAATTTCAGTGTGTCCCGCAAGACTGTTGTTCTTTGGCTTATAGTTGTAGACCCTTTTAAAACAGCACTGCTTTTTATAGCAAAAATTACATACATGCTACCAGTGCTGTGAATCACAATAATTGTAGGCCAATTCAAATGCTGCCATAGTATCTTATGTAGTGGAAATGCCACCATCTGGTGGTTGCATCACTGTCATTCTGACAGGGGTGGTATTAGGGATTGAGCTGTCTCTGTTCAGTGAGGATATCCTGATTTAGATTTAGAGATTAAGGCTCCCTGGAAATCATTTCTCCTGGACAACGTTCCACTTTACAGACGTGCCAGATAGACATAGCAATGCAGAGTAGGAAACAAGAGAATGAGTGTGGTTTTTTTGTGCTCTTTTTCTTTTTCTTTTTTCTTTTTCTCTTTCTTTTTCTTTGTTTTTCTTGTGATTTTATTACTGAGAAGCTTGTGATGTTAAGATACTTCTAACGTGAGCTATATTTATGGCTGTCTTTTTTTGGGAGAGCTTGGTAGGACGAAGTCACAAGATGACTTCTAGAGGAAACATACATTAGCCACTCGAACCTTTCTTGAACACTTAGCTTCTCCCTTCTTCTCTTTAACTTCTTCCTATGGTCTTGAGAAAGGACTGGTCTGAAAACAGTAGGAGTTTATTGTGTCCCTTCAAGACACTCTTTAGAGAATCTCACCTTTCTCTTGTAAGGTTTTTTTTTCTTCTTCTTTTTTTTGCTATCAATGGCACTTTGTTCTAGAGATACTTTTGGCAGGGTGTAATTCTATATGCATCCTTCCGAGGTAGCTCATTGAGTTTTGTTATGATTGTCACCATGTTCTAGGCTGAGTAAAAATACTCCTGAAATGAAAAAAAAAAAAAATTAAAAAATTATTATTCTGTTCCTGCATTTCAAGAGGACAACAGAGGAACAGAGATGATTGCAGTAAAGGCATTTTTGATTTACCTTAGAACAGAAGAGAGCACAGTAAATCTTTATGCTTATGCTTATAAAGAAATGAGTAATAAACAAAATAAAACAAGATCACGTTTTTATACCTTTTGACTGAAGAACTTTGAGTTTACCTCTATTTTGGAAACCAGATTTGTAATTAGGTTGCTGACCTGTTTTGTGCCGTAGTTAAGACCTGAAGCCCACAGCAAATGAATTCATGCTCTAAAGCGAAGTTCTGCTCTGTGTGGCATAACAGAGATGCAGAGTGAGATATTCTGTATAACTTGTGGAAAATTTAAAATGAAACTTTGATGCATTTCAGGAATATGTTATGTGAAGCAGCTCGTGTATGTCACCTGCGGAAAAACAAGATTTTTTGTCTTCTTCCAACCACTTTTTATTATTTTCAATTACATTTAAAACTCTTAGATACAGGGGCTGCTTCTCCTTACATATTTGTCTGGTACCTAGTCCAAGAGATATCAGTCTCCTCTGGGAACCCTTGGCCGTATCACTATGTAAGACAGGTACTCTTGTCTTGCACAAATTGCTTTGACAGCTACAGCAGCCTGTTCTTGGCTCTCCCTCTTTCCTGAGTACTTCTTGGATGTAGATAGGGGAATGTGGTTAGGAAATACATCCGCACGCATTAAATTTCATGAAGTAAAATAGCCAATGGTCATGGATGGCAGGGTCTGGTGCTTCAAGGGAGTATTAGAGACATAGTAGGGTGCACACAGGACGTCCTGCCCTATCCTATTACACATCCAGCCAGCAAAGTTTGTCAACCAGGTCTAAATAAGCATTGAAAAATGTACAAATCAAGAGAGAACAATTAATAAATAATTTTTTGTTGAAGTTCTCCTGCTTTTACTCAGCCACGTGATACCCAGTTGTTACTGCATGTCAGTTTTTTTTCAACTGGCCACTCTCAGCTGATTCCTCAGATTTCTCTATTCCTATGTCAGATGCAAATATTACAGCCAGTGAGAAGACCTAGAGTTATGTGACTGACATACAGCAAACACCTTTGCAATTGGTTTTTGCTCCCCATTGTTAGAAAACACCAGATTGCTTAAAAGATCAAAACAGGAATTGCAATCTTCTTCCCCACAAGCTCTTTGTGACTCTTTGATTAAAACAACTGAGCCTGGGCTTTGGCAATGGCTTAAAACAAGGACTGATATGAAAATATAATAGGATAACTTTCTCAGTCCAGGTAATTTTAACCTCACACTGATACTGATTTCAGCTGCAAGAGCTTCTTGGAATCCCTGAGCTACCCGCTGTTGGTACTCATAGCCAATGATGAGAATGGGCAAGCCTGTACCCTGCCCCTCCCTGTCTGGCTCTTCCCAACAAAATCAGTGTGCAGTGTCACCCGCCAGCAAACAAATGGAGAAAAAAGGCCCAAAGAGCAGGTATTTTCCCTTCCCATGTGTGAGGCCATCTGTTAGCCACCTGGCAGCTAAATGTTTCCTGGCTAGCATGTATACCTGGTTGAAGACTTAATTGTGTATCTCTGTGATTAATTACTAGTTATTAAGTGCCAACAATGTGTTCCCTGCCCTACAGTAGGTGACACAGCTTTTTCATCTTCAAACAGCTCTCAGGAAACTATAATGAGAGAAGATAAATAATAAACAATCATAAACTACTTGGTTGGGCTTAACTCTTACACAAAGAGATTTCCTCCCCTACTTACCCACTATATGTTTGTCTTTGAGTAGATTCCCTTAAATATGCACAAAAGTGGGGAAAAATTGATTTATACAAGTATTTATAATATGCCATCCTATTTTATTTTCTCCTAAGCAGTGTCTGGGATTACTGTGTTGTGTAAATATGCATAAGAAGTGTTTTCAAGCCACAGGCATTGCAAGCTCTCTTGTTACCTAATCCTATTCTCTACATCATCTAATTAATGCTGGTTCTATCAAGACTTTCAGACTCCATAGAGAACAAAATATTGCCCCAGGGCTGTGGGGACATGCTGTGGAGCAAGATAATCTATGTCCTCCCGGCAAAGGAGATAAACTCACCTGCAGCCTCCCCACAAATGAAGCTCCTGGAAAAAGAACAGAAAACAGTAAAGAAAAAACAGCCACAGTAAAGGATTTCTAAAGTGATTTTTCAATGCATAACAGGTTTGATACTGCATTACTTCTAAGTGTCATATTAGTCTTAATAGAAGTCTGTTGTTAAATAATTCAATAATCCCATGAATTTCGGACTCTGTTTGACTGAAGACTGTATGAAAGAGAATAGAGTAAACAGAAAAACATTTTTGTACACACTAGGCAATTCTTTGGCAAAGTAGGTTTTGTACCAAGACTACCTAACAGCAACAGTAATCAAAAAATAAAATTAAAAAAACCCCTATGTGTTTGAACCTTCAGTCACCTTTTAGCTGAATCTCTGAGGATTTATATGCTTGTATCAATTAACTTAATGCCGGAATGAGATGATAAAAATAGGTAAGTTGCATGTGGCCCAAAGTCCTTTGGAAAAACAGGACTTATGCCCTTCATACACTCAGGAAAATTACAATCCAGTTTTAATATAAGAGGCACAAAAGGATGGTTGTACTGAAATAGGTCATTAAACAAAAACTGCTGTCAGGTCTCTAACAGCTACAGTTTCAGTCTTCAGTTTTGCACCGGGCTGAAGCTGGGCATCTCACTGATATTGAGTACAGTTTGCCATGGAGGGTACTCCCTGCTTTGCTCAGATGATGCCCAATTACCCAACCAAGTGTGTACCTGCCCTCTGGCACAAGAGTGTAAAGGCCTGCAGGAAGAGGCTACTGTCAAAAAATAGTAGGACTATGTACTTATGGTACATGTCACCAGGTCCATAAAAACAGTGGGGGTGGAATTGAGAAGTATATTCTCTTCTGTGTTCAAAAATAATTTTAAATAATCAAAATGTGCATAAAGAGCTTCAGAAGACTTTACTAACACTTAGAGATGTTTATGTGCACTTGTCCTTATTATTTTTTCTTCAGAAGTTTAAGACTTTCTGGTGAGTGCCTGTCCTCACAAGAATTACTTTGCATAAAAGCGGACGGTATAAATAAAAATTATTATAGTAGTTATTTTCCTAGGCTTTGCTCTAATTTCTGCAAGTGCACTTCCCATGAATTTACTTCAGTTGAATAGGTTTTACACAAGTGGTATATGTGTGTCACATCCTGGATTTTCATTAGAGCATTCTCTTACTGAGCAGCATGACTCCTAAATTCTCGTATCTTACTCACATACAAAGCACACATTGTCAGAGAGAATTGAACGATGTATTTATGTACATGATGTATATGGGTCACATTTCTCCATGTCCTCCCAAGGCCGAAAGAAATATACATTAGCCTGAACATCTTTGTCAGAGATCCATTTCATGTATAAATGTGAGAAATACAGATGTTAGGTCTGATTCCTACATTATCTTCTCTAGTGGTAGTCTGGCAGAAGAGAGCTCAGATGATGGACAGCCTGGGGTCCTATTTGTAGTTTACTTTCTAACTAGAATAAAAAAATTGTCCCTGCAGCTGCACAATGTCTTTCTAATAGGTATTTAGTGTGAACATGGGGGGACAATACCTCTCCATCCTTTCCCCATCACTGTGCATGGCCCTGGTCTCCAGCAGAGGAGTCTGCTGTGCAGATTATATGGTTAAAATGGGGGATTGATGCAGTTTGTCAGTCAGCTTGATACGAACTTGAAGAATAGTTTTTAATTTTAAAAATAATTATCAAAAGTCGATTCACAAAACAGCTGGGGAAGAGAAGGCTTCAAGGTGTCTCGACAGCAGTCATCCCAAACGCATGAGGAGGTTGCTGAGCAGACACAGCATGGCTGTTCTGAAAAGGCCCTTAGCATTAGGCCATTAAGGTTACAACCCAAGCTACCCAGCAGCCAGCTTTAGAGAACATCTGGCTGGGCAGGTCCCATTGGATGGAGGCATGTGATACTTTTTATTTTTTCTCTGGATCCACAGGGTGAGTTAAACTGTTCAAATTGGACAGGTAACAAGAAAATACCCACATCCTTTAAGTGTCCTAAATGTGACCATGAAATTCACATCTTCTCTATGTCAATGGAAAGAATCCAGGCAAAGTGAAATATCCACAATGAGAAATATTTAGAATTATCAGCCTTCAAAGATCACCAAGGGATTAATAGCTGTTCCTGGAAAAGTTATGAAGGAGTTGAATTTCCCTCTGGCAGAAGAAGGAAATGAATTTGTATTTACTGCTTTCTGGCAGGCTACTCAGAAGTTCAACCAGTAAAGAGGGATTGCACTAAAATTTAGTCCATGTCACTCCCTACCACAGCATTAGGTGTGTTGCTGATTTTTGGACCATTTTCAGAAGTAAAATCACCTTTTCCTTTCAGTTATTGCCATACAGGCCCAGCCTTCAGCGTGCTGCATTTCCTGTGTGTTGCCTTTCCCCTCTTGTACCTCCAGTGGGAACTGCAGGCGTACAAGAAGAGTGGTTTTGACACTGACCTATGAAAAAAGCTGGGAGCATGGAGCTGCTGTTCTACAGCTTAGGAGTCATAACAGCATGGGCATGTTTTTCCTTCATCCTAAGAAGATTATTTCTTATTACTTCTCACCCAGCCACAGGAGGCTATAAAACTATCAATTGTGATCCAATGACGAGATGTGTCCATGAATCAACACTAATATACCTGGCCAGTAGATGACTCCTGCTTCAGTTATGCATTTCTGGCATGCTTACAGCTCCACTTATCTGCTGCTTTGGCATTATGTATTGCAGATCAGCCAAACCATTGTCCTGTCAACATTAAAAGATTTCCTGAGGCTGGGAAAGCTTAAGGATCCACCTGGTGGCAAACTTAGATTCTTTTGTTCTTGCTTTTCCCATATGATTCATACTTCCTGAGCCTAAGTAATTTTGGATATCTTGCAGAAAATGTACTAAAAAGGCATTCAAATAGGTTTGCTTTGGAGTTGAGACAATTAAAAAAGATTAAACTATGAAAAATATAAAAATTGTTTCTCTTTAACACAGCTGAAACCAGACTACTTCCTTTTTGAAAAATTTCATGGAGCTTCTAAAATGCTGGACATAGATTTTTTTTTTTATTCTTAAAACCTTAAGTATTTTTATTGAGAACGTGCTTTATCCTTGTGAGAAACTATGGACTATGGTATTGTTTATTAAGATTTATGTTAAACCCAATGTAAATGTCAAACCGCAAAAGATATGAAATTGCTTACTCAAACTAAAACAACTACCAGATACCGCTTGTGCAAGCTAAGATAACCGCCAGACGTTCAGGAACCGACAGAAACATGGCAAACAACCCCATATAAGGACATATAGGTGAGGGGTCAACCATGGGACAAGGGAGAAAGACTCCTTATTTCGGCCTCAACGACCACCAGGAGGCAGAAAAAGACCCCCTAACAACAACTGAAGCATGCGCAGAGTACCACCACTACTTCACGAACACGGAAGTAAAGATGTATAAGAAGGGACTGTTTGAACTGCTGAGCACGGCAGTTGGCGGAGCGCAGACTCCCCTGCCGTCCAGCGCTGCTTTTGCTCGTATTCTACTTGCTATAATTAATAAAATTTTAATTGGATTATGATCCGTTGTGGTCTCAATTTATAACAATCCTGGTGTAGAAAAAAACCAAAATTATTCTATTCAGGAGTTATTTTTTATTAGTATTTGAAGATGGTTTTAATTTTCAAATTTAATTTTCAAAACAATTCACACCAAACTGCATCAGATAAGCCTTTTTTGACAGATCCTGCTGTGAATAGTTAGAATCTGTGTGTCTGCTTATTCATTTAGTTTTTAAATCTGAAACTAAAAAAAATTTGCAGCATAATAATTAAAATAAATTTATTTCTCTTAAATTACCCAAATTTATTTGCATTCTTGCAAGTATGAAGAGACAACTAGGCAATTAATTGAAAAAAACAGAAAAATCTTGGCTAATTGAAATGAAAATAGCAGGGCAAAACTGAGCAAAAATGCCTAGGTAAGGCATGCTAGTACTTTATACCTACTTTCCAGTTTTATTCAAACTGCAAACACAGTTCTATTATACTTTTGTCAGACTAATTTGATAAGGATAAAAACTGTCAGTGTAACAGTAGATAAGGGATCCTATCTGTTATTATTTGGTTTGGATTATCTGTGCTGCAGAATGATAAATCTTATTTGGATTACATCACAGGGCAACCAATTCTGCTCCTGCAGGGTTCTTTCTGGAAGTACAGCTTGCATATGCATGTTCCTCAAGACGCCTTACAGTTTTGTGGCCATCCTCACTGCTGTTCATAATCCATGGATTTAGGGCTCTCAGGCCCTGGGTCCTGCTGTGACATCCAAGTTCTATGACTTGATAGGCAGCTGCCAGAGCACGGAGTATCTGAGCAAGCACGGCAAGCCCAGCCTAGCAAATGTGCCATGCATGCAGGTAGAGTACAGACTGCAGATTTGTGCTTGTGGTGCTCAAGGTCTGGGAAAACTGGTACTTCCAGCAGCATAATTGAAATCTTTGCTGGTATATTTGTGCAAATAAGAAATATTTGGTGGATATAATTTGCTTTTCTACCTAGAGAAACTTCTGCAGAGAGATCATTAATTACTCTCCCGAGGCTGAGATCATTCTATTCACAGTTCTTTTACCAGGAAATATCCATCTGTCTTAAGATTGAGAGATGCTCCAGTCAGTTAAAGCTGAATGATTATGATCTCCATCTCTGATGAACATGGTTTTCCTTGAAAAGGGGAAGACTTAGCTTCTGAACTTTTGCGACACTTCACAGAATCAACAAATGACAATTCCCTCTGACTGTAGGACACTAAGCCCAAAAACTACCATAGTTCAGGAGCTGTTAAGAGGCAGTCACATTCAAAGGGAGGCAGAGGATAAGACTAAACAATACATGCTGCAGCTGGCCATTTTTCATTTATTGCCCTAGATAAATCAGAGCCCATAGATGCTGGAGTTTATCTACAAAAATCTAAAATCCTATTATTTCTCTCCCTTTCCTCTCAGGTCTATTTCTTTATTTATGCTGTGTGTCCTTCAGGTTTTTTGGTTTTTTTCCCCCTGTTCTATTTAAATTTTTTTTTTTCCCTTTTTCACTTAATTTTCTGTCTTATGTGTTACCCCACATGATAACCTGAGGGTAATACTGCAATGAGGAGAAATGGGTGATTAGGTGATGCTGTGGTTTGATTGTTATCAGATTTTCTTTGACTTTTTCTGAGAATTCTGTTGCTGTACTGGAAGATGTTAATGGCTGCCATAAAGCTTGTCTTTGATCTGCAGAAAATTCCAAGCCTCATTAATTCCCTGGTTATGGTGGGCACCCTTTGTTCAGTCTAAACATGAAGCAGCAGCTAACCTTCTGTACAAAGGAAAATTGCTGAAAACAGTAGAATCCACCACCCAGGCAGTTATCCTACAAAGAAAGCTGAAGTATGAACTAATTTGTGAAGAACAAAGAACTTTCTGGGAAATTATTACATATTCACTGACTGAGACATCAAGTGATAGGAATTATGTGTTTAGAAATAATCAGAAAGCTGGGAAAAAACAAATAGGCAATGTGGGTGGCCCAGAGAGAAAGTCAAGAGAGTTGAGCAGAGTACCTACTGAAAAAGTAGAGCTAGATTTCTGGGCAAGGAACTAACTTTCTGCTCTTCTTTCCTACCACATTCAGGGAAAGGAAGATTTGTGTACATTCTTTGCAAATACATGGGATTTCATCAGAGACACTTCAACTGCCCCAAAATCACAGTTTCTTCTACGAAAACAAATGTGTCAAGATTGTAACTGGTGGCTAAATGTTGGGACAGGACAACAGTTGATTGAAAATGGGAGATATTTTATTAAGTTTGCTTGTTTGCTGGGACTGTACACTTTTTTGATCTTGAGAATCCCAGGTCATGTCCATGACTGCCTCAGTGAGGCTCAGGGAACTGAGGCACCATGTAGCTCAGATTGCCTTTCTTTTTTCTCCATAACCAACTGCATCATAAATCTGTCAGACAAATGATCCCTATGACTGAGTAGGCAAAAAACCTAATCCCAGTAGGTTTGGTGAATTTCTCCTTTGCTCTCACAATCTTTGCAAAGATAGTTGCCATTTTTATGGTGGTTTATGGTGCAGTAAGATTAGAAGACCATAAATCTGCCCTGCCTAAGACTAGATAGAGGTGCTTCAGGTTGCTCAGCTGGTTTGGTCACTGTCAGAGCCCTTTTGAATAAATACAATTGATCTCAAGGAGTTTTTTGTGCCAATTGGAATGAGTCACTGTTATTTTATTAGGCCATAGTTTAATGATAGCACTTTAAAAAGTTTATTTCTACTCTGATGCCTCTACTAACAGAAGAATTTTTCCTAAATTGTGTGATAATTTTGTGACCTAAAGGATTTTTCAGACTCAGAAAGGAAACTTTCCTGGAATTTCTTCCAAAGGCAATTAGAATCTGTGACTCAAATTTAATAAACTATTGATATTATTTTACTTCATTACAAATGGCTTTGGGACCAATTTATTTTCTACATAAATCTTTACTGTCTGTTGATTCATACATTTATTTTTTCTCTTTGTCAGTTTGCCTTTAGGTTGATAATTTATGAAAGAATATTTGAAGTCTTTGTTAGCTAGTATCATCAGTGCTCCCTTTCCTTTGGGACTGTTTATATGTATTTAACCTCTTAAGCCTGAAAAAAACCCCGCCATTCTAAGGATCTACTGTTCCCCCTTTCATACTGGTCTTTGTTCCATTTCCATCAGAAACAGAAATTGCTAATATAGGCAAAATGTATCTGGATCCAGGAGCACAGTCAGATTTGAGTCTTTTGGGATTTGAAATCAATATATTGAAACATATTTGTATTTATCAGCTACTTACAAGACACCTTTTGGAAAATTTTGCTGCTATGAGATCAGAATGGGAATTATGTCTTTTGATTGTAGTATACAAAACAAACATTCAGAAGAAAACATGTTAGCTGTTAGTTATCAATTGTTACAGTTATTTGATTTTGAAGTGGTATATCTGATCTCTTTTGAATTCCTACTCAAAAGAAAGCATATTAAAAACCAGAATTACAGGGTTGTCTGTAATTTTTCTAGTTTTTATAGACTTGTCAAGGGACTCAAGGTCTGAAAGGAAAAGGTATCTGTGCTACATCTCTCCTCTGCCTTCCACCCCACTGTGTGCCAGTGAGCACCTATGCTGTGTAGGTTGGGGAGTTTGCTCCACTGCAAGTTCCTCTATACTTATTCTGCACAGGGAAAACCTACCTACTTGGCACTTTCTTAAACTCTCAGAGGTGCAAACTTTGCTGTGGAAGTTCCTCACAGACTGCATTTTATTTTGGCTAATTTTATTGCCAATTGATTTTTATTTGTAAATCAGAGAAAAGGACATATACAATATGCCAATGTCTTGAGTAAATGTAACCCAGTTATCTGAGATGACCTGCTGTTGGAAAATCTAAGTAACTCCAATCCCCCCGTTCATCATTCTGTCATCCCCAAAGTAAGAAAAGCAAAGTTAGAACAGCAACACCTGGGATGTTGGTCATCCAGCATGACTTTACATTGCAATCATCCCGTCAAGGAGCTGAAAATAGCATTGTGCTTCAGTGTTCTCTACTGCTTCAGGAAGGAAGACAATAACCAGCATTTGGCAGAAGCCTACACACTAACTGCATGTGATACAGAAGTATTCCATGGATTGTTTCCCTCCTCTCGTCTTGAAAACATTCACCCTGCATCCCCTAGCAAGGTATCACTGAGACCCGCACTTGTTTCCAAGTAAAACGTGGTGGGCATTCACTGTGCTGCACGCAACCATAAAGCAGTCTTTCATATAGCAATACTTACTCCCGCTTTCAAGAAAATAGTGCATAAAATTAAATTAATTCTAGCATGTTCAGTGTGCCATATAAATACCAGGAAAGAATGGCACTAAAGAGCTTTGTTTGAATGAATTGAGGTGAATCGTGAGCAAATAGGAACCATGATACATAATTATTGGACTTATTGGACTACACAGCAATCCTGGAATACAAGATTTAAAGTAGGAATTTGGACAAGAAATCTTGCCCAAAGAGAATTTTTAAAGATCAAGAAGAGTGGAGAGCATTGCAGCTAATATGACACAAAGGCAATGCCACATGGGATTATGGGGATCACAGGGATTAAAAAGAATTTAGGAAATAGGCACTATTTTCCAAAAGTGGATGCTATAGTGACAAAAACATTTCTTATTAACTTCTTGGGAAAAAAAAGCACAAAATTTGGAAGATGGAAGTCTGGATATTTTCATGTTCAGTCACTGATTCATAGGCACAGCTAACACAGTAATCAGTGGACTAACAGTACTTGCACATTTTTGGGTTTGGAGAACTGCATATTTTGTTATGAATATTTTTGACATCACATTACTTCCACACATCTCTCTGGGTTATCTTCTGCAGAAATACATGGGAAGTTACAAGCACACTGAAGATAAGAACACTAATGCACAGTAACACAGTGTATTAGCAATGTTTATTCAAAATTGATGTTAAGTTGGCAATTCAAATGTATAGGGCCAGTCAATTTACATTGACTAGCCTGAGACAGAGGTAATCCTCAATCTAAGTAGAATTTCTAAATTTTGGCATGCTAGGAACAAAAAAGGATTCTTAGTGCTAATGTTGTAACTGTTTCCCAACAGACAGGTAAGATGACCCAGACTGTGGAGAATTATGCATGTCCTCATTCCAAGGCAATATGATGAGAAAGGTGGTACTCCATTGATGGCAAAATATGCGTATAATCAGCACAACTACATGTTATTTTATGGAAAATGGTCAAACAAGTATGTTTTTAATCACTGAGGAGGTTACTTTCATGCAGATTCCATTACTTAACCAAACTCATGGTCTGCTTGGACATATTCTAGACACTTAAGTTAGTACTACCTGGTTTTCTTATTAATAAAATAACCCCATGCAGGGTAAATCAAGCATACTGTATTGTATACATCAAGAACTAACTAACTATACACCCACCAAAACAATCACCAAAGGGAATTGCCGCCAAATGGAGATGCTTCTATTCAAGCTTTGCAGAAACTTTGCAGAACACCATGCAACACTTTCTTCCGCTGGGGATGAGAAAAGATGGGCAGAGTGGTAATTAACGAAGAGGGCGGGACATTCAAACAAAACAACCTGGACTGTGTTGTAAAATAAATCTCTCTTAAACAAAGTATTAGTACAGTCAGGGGAAAAGTTCCTCCTCTGTATTGCATGGGTTATGCTGCTCAGGGTTGGGCATAAAGAAGAGCCTTAGAAATAATTCAAGGACTAACGAAAATGGAAGCACCATAAAGATTCAGAGTTTAGCTTATTAAAAGAAGATGACAGAGTATTTAATTACAGAGTGTAAGTACCACAAGTGGAAAGAAAATCATGGTTATTGGAGGATTTCTTATGCTGGCAGAGAACAGCATAATGAGAAACCATGAATGCAAGATAAATCCAAGAAATGTTAAACTGGAATTTTTTGACAAACACTGAAGTAGATTGCCTTTAGAAAAAATTCTTCAAAGGGGAACACCAACTTATCTATTTTTAATATCTTTTTATTAGTATTTGAATTGGGTCTGATGTTGAAGTGATCAGAAAAATATTAAGGTTTTTGCAAGGAGTGACTTATTTTCTGGTGAGACCCTTTTCATTCATCACAGATGATGCCTCAACACCCTGTTTCTACACAAGTATTTATTACGTATGTACTTTTAATTCAGTTTTCTTGTCTGAGTTGCCCTTTCTGAATAGCCTGTTGGGTGGTAATCATAGGAGTAGGGCCTGCTCTAAACTTTTAATTTAACAGGCAAAATTCAGTCTGATCTCCTGCGTTTTCTTTCACTTAGACTGACAAGCTCTATTTTCTTTTTGTTGTTGTCATTGTGACAGGGAACTAGCAGAAGTAAAACATGGGAATTTTTGTAGAGTGAAATTTTAAGCAGTGGTTTTGCTAATGTATTATTTTTTCCCAAGGGTCTTCTCAGGTGAAATATTAAAACCTAATTGATATTTTGCTGTAAGATATGCTGATGTGCCTCATATACTGTAATTTTTTGGTGTTTAGCAATAAGACAACTTTAGATAGAAACATGGAAAATAAGTAAAATTAAGACATTTATAAAGGGATGAAAGAGTGAGCAGCCTGTGATGAAGGGGAATAGAGTGTGCCATGTTTGAATTCTATATGATGCTCAATCTCATTATTTTTCCCCTGTGAAAGTCAGGAAATTTTCAAACAATTATGCTTTAGCACTTTGTGTATGCTGGAACAAGACAAAAAGAGGGATTTCTTGTAACTCATATGCATATGACTTTTTATAATTTTTTCAGTGTCTATCCTCTTTAATTGCCTCACTAAGCAATCCATCACTTCTGCTGATTTTATTCGCTAAAGTAATATAAATTGAAGAAAATTAGCTCTGTCACAGTACATTCTGGAATATAAAGACATAAACACACTGGAGAGCAGCTACTTGAATCAGAATAGTTAAGCAGTCATGGCTAAAACTCGTGATTTAAGATTGACGCTCCATATTTTTGCTACTGGAATATGAGTTGAATATACATATACAACATTGACTCCTTCTGGGGGCTGGAACCATAAATGCATAGGTTTCTAATGCTTGGAACAACAAAAATGAGTGTTGTGCCTTGTGCTCTTTTCCAAGTTTTGGTTTATTGATCTTAGATTACATAGTGCATGGCTGCAAAGCAGCAGACAAATGGAACTTGACACTGCTCTCTGTGGGATTTGCTCTATGATTCAGATAATGGTAGAGGAAACTTCTACCTAATTGATTTTTAGCCTATTGCAATTTCTTCTTGGACTGGTGTCACAAAAGCACACCAGTATGACTTGTGTCATCTTCAATAATTCTGTGAGAGAGAAAGGCTGAAAAGTTAGGAAGAGAGATTCACCATGTCATTCCTAAGAGTGGGTCTCTTCTGCTTGGAGAAGAACAGACAATTCTGAATAAAAAAGCTCATGTTGCCACTCAGCACTCATAACCTGCGTCTGTCAACAATAATAGTGTTGTACTGGCATTAGCTAATTAATTCTTACATCACCACTGGGAGATGAGTCACCAAACACCTTTAGAAAGACTGTCCTTTTAATGCCTCTGGCAATGTTATACGCTGAAATGCACAGATTACTGGCATTCAACTCAAAAAGAAGCTAGAAGTTGATCTTAATATTTTAAAGGTTTTTTTTTTTTTTAATTAAAAGAAAACTGAAAAAACCCTTTGAATTTTATTAAAGAGAGAGAGATGTTTATGCTTCTAAATCTTGATTCAAATCCACCATGTGTCATAAAAGGAAATTTCACCATACAACTGTTTAATTTCAAATGAAATCTCAAAGGATAGTGACTGGTGTCAAATTAAAACCCACTAATGAACTTGCAGTAAAACAGCACCTTCAGATTGTTAATACAGAGGGAAAAGCATTGAAAATAATAATTTAAAAAATAATTTTCTCACCTTGACAGCTGGGTCTCCTGAAGAGTACTGAAGATGTCATTATTCTCTCAGAGCAAACCTTGCTGCAGCAGTGGAAATGTATTTTTCCCCCACTTAGAAAACACCATTTTTGGGATGGGGACTGGTTTGTCTTGCTTAAGCCTCCTGCTGCTCTTCATCAGTTGTGGGCACTGCCATCGTCCTTGGCAGGTTATTCTTGCACCTTTCCCCTTCTGGTAGGCGACTGCTGGTGACAGGCTTTCTGAGGAGCATTTTCACTGCTTCCATACTGGTTCCTGCTCCTCATAGGGCACCCCAGCTCTTGGGCTGATGGCCATGCCTGGGGTCTGATGGGGCAGCAGTAGGGCAGCCTTCCTGCGTGTGTCCTGCAGGTGACAAAGAGAAGGGCAGAGCACTTATCCCAGTGATATTTCTGCTGGAGACAGGTGTAACATATATGGTAATAGGCTGAATATACAAATGTACTGTTGAGGTACAAATTGATAGGTTTGGCTTTTGGACTCACCCAGAACATCTCATTTCCTAGTCAAGTAATTACCGCTGACAATTTCAACTTAAAAACAGCCTGCTCTCTCTCCAGTCCAGGTATGAAACCAGTAACTTTCCCATGAGTACCCTGGCTACAACTGAAGGAATAGAAAGATCTTTCAGAAGGGAAGGTAGCATGACATCTGTGTCAGCCAAACAGGATGCTATTTATTGCGTTACTGCTTATACTTGCACACAGAAGTACACTTCTCTATACTAAAGTACAGGAAACTTCTGGTACTTCTATTTCTGTTGAGTGCCACTGATTTTTGCAGAGAAAGAATGACTTCTTTGTAATCTAATTATTTAGAAAATGCATTGCTTACATTCATGTATGAAATAATTAATCTTAAAATCAATGCTTGGCATTAGGAGTCACATATTCACACAAAATTTTTCGTGGATTTGCTTGTTTGTTGCAAGAATTATTCAACTCAAAACACATCACAAGTACCTATCCCTCCTAAAACCCACTCAAGTGTTATAATACGTAGTCTATTAAAATATTTAACCTACAGACTGTGACAACCTTACGCTCTGCATATAATGATACCAAACATATGAAAACTAACCTTGGTAGTTCCTAAAGTATTGAAGTTAAGTGTACATCATATATATACATATATATATATATATATGCATGCAACATCAGTTTAGAAGTTCTTTTAATATACAAGCAATTGATTAAATATTTTTATAGTCATAAGTATGCTTGTAATAAAGCAATATATGTTGCAATTGATGTTTTTCTGGATTTTTACAGGTACATTTTCATTTGTGTAAAATGAGAACACACGTCAGAGTTGTTTGTCAATTTAATGTATGTAAAACAATAAGAAAATACACTATGTAAGTAATCTATATGTGGGTTTTTTAAAAAACAGAACTCTAACTTGTATGTCAGTGTACTCAGAGCATTGACACACACACCTGCATTCTGTGGCAGTGATTTAATGTATGTGGTTATGTAATCAATGCATAGAATATTTGATTTTTTTTGAAGCTTAAAAAGTAGCCTGTAAGAATTCAGTAATTGTCTTTAATTGAATTCAGAGTTGATTTGTTCTCTGTGTGAGTTTTAACATAAATTCAGGAAAGTCTTTAATGAGATACCTTTACAGAAACTGCTTTTCAGGCAAACACATACAATCTTACTTGCATGCATTTAGAAGCAGCCAGCAACACTATACTAACATGACAAGCATGTGATTTGATTAACAAGCATGATTTCAGACTGAGGGTTTCTACAGTTTATGAAAAAACAGGTGAAAAATTTGTCTGAAAATTTTCACAGAACATCTGCAAAGAGGCTACAGATTTTTTTTTTTTGAGAGACTGTCTTACTCTAATAAAGGATGCCTATGGCAAGAGACCATGAACTAGAACTATTTACATAAACTCTTCTTTTCAATTACTGTGTGTGTTTTGACACACTGCTCTATGTTACTTATCTTTATTATTTATAAATGGTCTTGAAGGTAAGTCTACTGCCTTATTTAAAGAAATATTTTCCATTTTCAAATGGAAACAATAAATGATTGATACATCCTTTCTTTTTCTTTTTTTTTTCCTTAAAGAATGTCAATTTGTCTCTGGTGGAGCCAGCAGTGTCTGCCAGCTCCCTGCTCAGCACAGGAATAGCCAGAGGGCTGGGATGGATGCATCAGTAATGCAACATGTGGACGTTTTGTTTGGAGAACTCAAACGAAATGAGGCAGTGTGATCAAGATAAAGCTTTTAATGATGTTTGCCTTATTATAGTTATGAAGGCTGTCTATTGATTCTTCTCCTTATTTACTAAAATTGCTAAGCTGTTTTCAAGTTCTTCCTACAATTAACATGAATGAAGTTGACTGTTAGCTGGCTAGAAATCTTTGCTACTCAATCTTCGCTACTCAATCTTCGTTCATTAAAAGCTGTCATGAACAGTGGTCCGGCACAACAGTGGTGCTTATTATGTATACCGTAAGTATAAAGTAAAGGATAGATTAAACCCTTCAAAAAGACTCATTTATTTTAGAATTTAGTTAGTGCAGAACCTGATGGCATTTCTTATGACAACACAACAGGGTCTCGTTGTAATTCGAAAAACTAAATAGAGTGCAGAAATTTTTACTGTGCTAACCTGAGTTCCTGCTATCTATTCTAAAAGCTGCTGTGGTCTCACTGGCTTCAGCACTGCTATTCCTAGAGAGTGTGTGATGGCGTATGTAACTGGAGTTTTCAACAAAATCCAAATGAGGTTGACACTATTTGCTCACAGTTTTCCTTAACCACGTTTGAGACAAGAAAATGTGCCATGAGAAAACAATTGTACAATAGCGATTCCACTAAATAATAAAGCAACTCTCTGTTTAATGCTTTGCTCCTTTCCTCTGCCTCTACACAATTACCAGGTCCAGGTAATGCCTAATTCTTTGGCTTCCATGAAATTGTTCTTACTACCTCCTGTGAGGTTGAGGGTAGACTATATGATGTCCAAGGGTCCCTGAAAACCTAAAAAATTCCATGATTCTGTGAATATAAACCAGTCAAAATCTCTGAAATTTGGTAGTATCTAGGAAACACTGTGCCCAGTATCACGACTTTCAAAAGCTGTCTCAGACCCTGAAACAGAGCAAACATTCGCATTAAGCTTTTTCCTCGTCTATTATTTTACTTTGGTGATACTTAGTAGAATATCTTCTTTTGCTTCCTCCTGCTCCTTATATTTTCTGTAAAGAAACAGGTCAAAGAAACCTAAAAGATGTGACAGTGGCTGCAAAGATCAGAGTAGGAAAGATAGAGTTGATGTTAAAAAAAAGTCCCTGGCTCCTTGTATAGCACAAATTATTTCTGTGTCTGGGTGGAACTTGGCTATTACTATTCTCAGAAGCCTCATCCAGCATGACTTCCATGATATACCTCACTGGCACCATGCAACACACTCAGTCAGGCATTCCTCTTTCATAGGAACATTTAGTGTCTAAACTACCTCACCGGTGTACGCTACTCCTTCCTCATCCTTGAACGGACTGCCGAGTCCAACAGTGCTAACAGTTTCTCTGCTAAACCTCCATGCCTCTGAATTACTCATTGACAAGTAGAGACTTAGATAAAGTTCAGTACAAGTAAACAATTTTTCCCAGCGCTGGTGTTAAAACGGAATAGAAATCCATCTTTGGAAGAAATTGTGCAACACAGCATGCAATTGATCTATGCCTGGAGATTAGGTCTACATTCAAAACTGAGATGATTAGTTGTAAGTTTATATTTATGTATCCAAAAATACATACACTGAAATTCTTTTGTTCAGCTGTTATATTTCTGTCTCAAAGGAGCTTACTTTATAACAGCAAAGTTACCCAGATGATGGAGTTCTGCTTCTGAGTGTGGTATTCAGTTCCTGTCATCCATGCTGCACCTAGCAGTTAGATTCCCACAAGAAGGAGAAAAGACAAGAATTCTAGTTCCCGCATCAGTAGAAAAGATAATGCCAGTTGGAAATGAAGTAGGAAATGAAACTTGTATGCTTTTATATCCTGAATGTTCACTGAGGCAAGGACAGGCATCCAAACATTTTTTCTTGCAGGTAAGTACCCTAGTCAAAGACTACAGTGTCAGACGACTCTTGCTCCACTGAATACTTTGTTCATTTGTGAGATCCAGAACAATGTCTACAGAAAGGACTATGATTACTTTACACATGCACACACTTACAGCTCAGTATGTATTCTGTTCTAAGCAGCTTAAACATGTGGAATGTGTGACCTCACATCGCACTAGGGAAAAAAAAAAAAAAAAAAACACTGGTGTGCCAAAAAAAAAAAAAAGAGTTCTCTAACAAATGAGCACTCATTTTTTCCAAGTGGTAAAATGATAAATGGTAAAAAGGCTATGACCTCCAGTGGAAAGAAAATATTATATGCTACTCCTTTAGAAAAAGAAAGATTTCAACATCTCACTCAGGAAAAGCTGCACCCATGAAAGTACAAGAAACTAACTCCCAGTTTGGAAAGAGGGCACATGAATCAAGCAGAAGGTTTTGTGTAAATGCCCCTTTATCCTCAGAGTTTCCCATGACATAGCAAATGGTTGAACAGTCAGGGTGGTGATCTCTGCAGAGCCCATTCATAAGCACATTCTGCAAGAATTACCCATGAACTTGTATCACTAACCAACTCTCCTGTAATTCTCACTAAATGTAATGGACAAAAAGAAATAAGTCTCAGAGCAGTTTGGATAACTGTCATGATTTCTACTGGGCAAAGATTTAATGAGATAAAATGACATGGATCAACACCTTATTGTAGCCACAATGGGGCAGTCTTCTTCCCCTCCCTGTCCCATTCCGTTATCCTCCTCTGCTCCAGTACTTATGTTGTGGGAGCACAGAATGTTGGTCACTTCCAGGTACTGCTTTAAGTCACAAATATAAAAGAAAATTAGCAAAGAAAAAGTCATGGGCTATTTTTCTGGCTGATTTGGATTGGCTTATAAAGGGCTGAAAGCTAATGCCAGTGGAAGGAAGGAATATGCTTGGACTCCTGAGATCAGAGTAGAATGGCAGAAAGGGGCATGGGTGGCACAACAGAAAATAAGGGTAGAGTAGCTCTACCCCTTTTCACAAAATCTATCATTAGAAAATTACTGAAACATAAAATATTCTTCTTTCTGTCTGCTGTATGCATAGCCTATGTTCTACCAAAAGTTAGCTTTTTCAGAGAAATGCTCCGAAATGCAAAGTTAACTGGTAAGACTGTTCTCAGTGCAGCTATGGACCTGCACCACAGCTCACATCTCAGGTTCATCAAGCACTGACAGGTTTCTTAGTCTCAATCAAATGTCACATTCAGAGTAACATTTGAGTTGGAGAGTTTTCTTCATACAGAAGCTCTTCCAAAAAGATTTTATGTCTCTAAGTCTGGGGTCATATGTCATAATTTTGGCTAATGTATTTGGTCGTCCCAGTAATGAATTTCAGTGAGATTGTTATATATAGTGTTATGTTAAATTCATACAGCCATGGGCCTGCTACTTCATAATTATAATTCCAAAATATCTAAGGGGCATTACTTATTTCTGACTCATTTTTTTTCATGCTTAAATATCAAAATCGCAATATAAGATTCTTTTTACTGCTCTCTGAGGTATTTTTATGCTCTCTTTTCATTGGCATTTAAAAATTTCTTATGAGGACTCATATAATAACTGCTAATTAGAATACTGTGAGGAGATTAATACCTTTTATTAGATCAACTCATTGATACAGAGGGAAAAAATGAACAATCTTTCACCTCAATAACCCTTCTAACAAAAAGCCAGTCAGTGTTTTCCAACTTTCATTTGCTCTGATAAAAGATACAGCTTCTCTATACAAAATGCCTTGGAGATTTCCTTCAGTCAGCATATCCAAACCCATATTACAGTTGTTATTAAAGTATTCAGTGAAGTCTTCTAATACTGAACAAGACTAAAGCAGTTTACCCTTCCGAATTGCAATCAAGTTTTTTTCTGTGTAGTTTGAAATTCAAATTCACACTTTTCTTACATATCATTAGATTCATCTCCTCATCAAGGATGGTCAAGCGTGTATAAAGACAAACAGACCCATTATCCTGTCTTCAACTCAAGACAGAGTTAATTTGTCCATAACCTTTTTCCCTTGGTGCCAAAACACTAGGTCCAAAGCAACTGGTGGTATATATTGAATCACAATGACCTTTAATTAATCCCATGGTGGTTCTATTATCCATGTGGTCCTGAGCTGATGCCCTTTCTACCCAACTGCTAGTCACCAAGGTATCTTCAGCTTTCTGGTGTTTAGTACCATAGCAGGGCAAAACATAACCAGCCCGTGTAAGAACTTTTCTGTGATGCAGTTTACTTGCCTTGGTTATGCAAGTCACAACACTTCATCCCTGGGATCACTCACTAGTGGATTTGGTTTATGAAATGCAATTTTGAAATCACAGCATGATACTTACTCAAACAGTCCCCATTCAGTTCCCACTGTGTGGAGTACTGTCTTGGGAGAGTAATAGTCATGACTGAGATGGGGTATATACATCACCAAACATAATTTATAAAGTTGCACCTAACCAGGAGAAAGCTGGAGAAACAATTCATGTGCAGCAAAGAAACTGGAAATGAGGTTTCTATTACAGCTGTAAGAAGCATTAACCTCCAGAATTATCACAATAGTTATTTTTGTAGGCAACAAAAACCATGCCTAGTCATAAGAAAGCTGACAAAAAGATGCATGTATGTAATGCACATCAAAACATTTTCATTTATTTTCACAACATATAATCTTATATGAGGTATGTGTTGTCAGAGGCTACTCCACAGCAATCCATCAGACATCTACTGGAGAACTTTTCCACTGTTGACAGATTTGACATATTTCCCCCGTTTAAAATTAGTCCTTTTCATTGCACTAAAACATATGCAACTTGATAATTTTGATAATAAAGAAATACCTTGGTCAGTAGAACTGTACAAAGAAAGTATTGCACACAGTCTTTGGTTGAACCAGGGTATTGGATAATCTCCAAGTATAACTACGTACAGGAATTTTAGCTGTCTTCCATTTACGTTTTTCTTACTGACTTGGAAAACACAAAAACCATCACTAACAACTTTCAGCCATACAAAGAATGCTAAGATGGTGTGTAATGAAGATGTTGGACTAGTGGTCACTGAGAAATTTGAATTACTTGTTGACAGGGCAGCAGTCAAACAGTGGGTGTACTGAGGCCAACAAGAAGCCATGGCTTTCCAAATACAGACCACTGGCCTGTTTGGTATGCAACAACAGCAGCAGTTTTCTCATCGCCTTTCTTCTGCAGGCCTACATCGCTGACTTTCTCCTTAACACTGATGATTACCATTTCTATTCAAATTTAGCTCTGTCCAGGGGATGACAAAGAGCGGAGAGTAGCTGCTAATGCTCAGTTTGTGCTAAAAAGTAGAAGTTAACTATACCAAACACATTTCAAGTTTTGGAAACTCCTCCTTTCTGACTTTGGAAAAGAATTGGGGTCATACCAGGAAATCAGTGAAGGCTCAGCTCATAGTGAATAGATGTGATCAGGAGCACTTTTCTGATGAAGGCTATGCCCAGACTTAGGAATAAAGAAAAAAAGAAAATACACGCAAGGCCAACACCTTCTTCCCTCCTTCCCTCTCCTTTGATGGCACTCCTACAGTTACTCTTGTTCCATTATCTGTGTTCCAGATGAAAAAAAATTAAAGCCATGAGAATGATTAAGAATTAGGAAACACTTGTATAATACAAAATCTAAGAAGCTCAGTCCATTTGACTTACTTGAAGAAAGGTGGAAGGTGCAGGAATACAGCCTATAAATACCCATAAGAGAAAGATAAGAAGAGACAGCTCTTCAATCTATCCTACACATGTGTAACAGCTTCTAATGGGAGATAGCGTTAGAGAAGTCCAGCTTAGAAATAAGATACAATTTAAAAAAGCTGAGATAGTTAAGCAGTGGAACAATTTTTAGTCTTTAGAATGGATTCTGGTGTCTCACGTTCTTACAACACAAATTAGGCTATTTATAAAATATATTTCTCTATTTTAATGACAGCTATTGAAATCAGCTAGTGAAGTGAGATATTTCCTATATCCTATATTGCATACCATCAGGGTGATATACACGGGAGGAGAGACTGTGACACCAGAATGGAAGTCCTGTCTCTAAAGTGCTGAGTCATTGTTGTCTGACATGCACAGTCTGCATGTCCAACTAAGAATTATTTATGTATAGAGAAATCAATGGTCCATGGACGTGTGTCAATACTAAGGTCTATATAAACCGCAGTTTCTGATGCAATAGAGTTCCTGTTCCTGTCTCCTGAAGAAGACGTGTTGCTTCTTGACCTATCCCAGCTGCACAGCGACATTTTCTGTTGTTACTTCCAGAATTACTGACACAAGTTAAGGGCAAGTGTATATTGTCCCAATTGCAAAGGATTTACTTTTCTAACTCTCATAAATAGTCTCTTCATAAGGACTCCTGTGTGGAGAAGAGCTGGACCTCGTTGAACTGCTGACACTGGGCCATTCAGCATTATAAAATAAAACACTTTAAATGAAAATATGTACTCTTTAAAATATAACATCCATTTTTTTTTACAGTATTTTCTGTACATGAGTGTTAGTGAGCTCCATGTGCAGAGAGAGAGGGAGAACAGAAAACTCATGTAAACAATGCTACAAGGACTGAATACTCACATTCCTCTCCTGCAACAATTTCAGCCCCTGCTCTGGGAAACTCGATGGCTTGTTTGCCTTCTAGTGGCTTGAATTTAGAATAGCTTCGGCCAAGAACAGCCTTGAAAAATTGCTCAGTGAAACTGAGAAGTTATTGAAGTTATTAGCTCACAGACACTTACTATTATTATAGGAAGTTCTGAAATGTCAATATGCCTTTGGTGGGAAGCATCCGTGAAATGCCACATACTCTATTAAGAATGTGCAAAGACTAGATTAGTTGAACATGTGCATGAAGCAACTCTAGAGAACCACGATTTCAAAAGGAAAAATGTTTTCAAAGTAGATATGGCTTCTTTGATACTGGTATCTTTGCATTCAAGCAATTACCTTAATATTTTTGGAAATCTTTGGCACTGCTACATCTCTGAAACAGTGGTCTCTCTGGAGCTGCTCCACTTAGTGCGCAGTGGGTCTCCCCTGGTGCAACTGAGCCTACTGAATATAGCAAAAAAGGCTGAGTGTGCTTTGCACGTCATAACATAATTTGAAATGACCTTCACAGACTCCCGTCATTCCCGAATGGAATATTTGAGGCTAAGGATATAGGCAGCAACTGGCCTCTAAGTTGATGTAATATAAAGAGACTGCAATACAGATGATCCTGCTGCTATTGAGGATGTAAACTCATGTGCCTCTGTTTCCTCTAATGAAGCTACATTGATTTACATTACTGCTCAGGGCTAGACCACAGCAATATATGAAGCAGTGATATATGAATTTACACCTGAACTGGACCTTCTATGATGTGATATCTTAACATGTACAAAACTGCTCCCCTTCATGAATGGAAATGACTGTATTAGTGTGAATGTGGTTTTTTGGTTTTTTTTAAAAATAAATTCTAAGTTTGTAGCACATTTTTACTCTACCATCCAAACTATATTTAGATTTACAGGACAGGCTCTTATGTTAATAATACACTGTTCCTTGCTGAAAGGCATAAACTCATCCAGAGATGACCTTTGTCTACTTTCAAATCTTGCTGGTCTTTCTGTTCTCCACTCCTGAACACTAGTATCTATCTCTGTGCTAGCTGGGCTAAATTAGTCTGCACTCCTCTGATCCGTTCTGCTGAACACTGAAGGCTTACCCGAAATCTCTGTTGCTTGTATGCTATTCTGCTAAATCTAAGTGGGTCAGAAACTATCACCATGCTGTCACAAAAGCTATTTTTAAAGTTAATACAGCTCAGAGATGGATTAATGAGCACACATCCCTCTAGCTGTGCATGAGCACAGTATGGTCCAGCAGGAAATCATGTCCTTGGCAAGCACACGTGAGGAGCATCTTTCTGTGTCAATGCTCATGGCCACCTGTTCAGATGGCCTAGTGCCCTCTCACAACATGGTCAGACAACTGACTTTAGGCATTCATAAAAGCAAGGACAAGGTTTAGAGCCATACAAGGAATAACACTGCGAATGTCAGCTCTTCAGCAGAACTGCATGTGATAACATCGGTAGCACATGCCCATTTCTTGCATGCTACTAAAAGTGTGTCAGAGCTGTCAAGAATACCAAATTTCTGGCACATAATTCTGGCTGCCAAGAATACATACATTCTGCACTGAGAGAAGATAGGAGAAGAACACGGAGAGATGGAGTCTTCCTGTATCAATTTGTATTAGTAATTAGGTAGCTAATTTCAGAGATCACAAGAGTATTTTTTTTTTAATATGGAAAAACTTCCCATATATATATGATGGCTCTTGTTTAGATGAGACACACACCCAAGCATTCATTTTCCACAGACCTCCCACAGCTGCACCAAGACAACAGTGGCAGCAGCTGTCCTTGTGTGAGATGTAGTGGGAGCACTATGCCACAGGAGTACTTTCCCTAGCTGAAGTAAGACTACCTAAGGGTGTGTGATTACTCAATGCACGCACTTACTTTTAGTTTACAAATGAGTCAGTATTCCTTTATATACCTATACAGAAGCATCTAAATATCATTCAGTGTACTGTTTGTTTTGCTCTTGAAAAATACTCACCAGAAAAATTACTGTGAGAAATACAGAAAAAATTTACCTTCTAATTCTATTTCCACCTCAGAAAACTTTGAAAAAGAAATATTTTTCAATAAGTCCAGTACCCAAATTGGTTTGGATAGTAAAGGTCAAAAAAGAAGTCAACCTCCAGAGGAGTCTCCAAAAAGTAAGTCCTTTCTGTTTATTCTCTAGAGAGTTTCTATGGCCTTCTAACTGATAGGTGTAACTGATAACAACCTATACACTCATTTCTGGACATGAATCCAGCTATATTGCTGCTTTCTGGATGGATATCAGACAGGAAAAATCAAATTTTTTGGAAATGCAATTAATGCCTTAATGCACTAAACCCAAGATTCTTCACATAGGGAAAGGCAATTAAATGAAGTGAATGGCAAGTTAAGATGATATAAGACACCTTAAAAATTGTTTAGAAATTAAAAATAACAGTTTGACTCATCTGCATCAATGACCGGATTGTAATTTCATATGATTTTACATGTCAAGTTCAGCATTAATATAATATCATTTTTCCGTTATTTCTTTGAGAAAGTGTCCTGTTCAAAAACTGAACTGCTTGTTTATAGTTACCTACTCAGATTAATAAAATATACGCTACCCTTTGGAGTAATTAAAAGTTACATTATTCTATTTACATCGATATTGTAAAATCAAACTCTCAAAACACATCTGAATGGAATCTCTTTACTCACAAACGAATTATTAGCAAGAAAAATGTTTCATCCCTGCAATAGTCTGTGTTCTTCAGAATGTCTTCTACAAATACTATTCTTGGTTTTTATGTTTCTCATGGTTCTTCAGTCAGACTCTCTTGGTCTGCCATCTGCACGCTGGAGCTGAAAACGTGTCCATGGCTGTCCTCATGGAGAGGGCAAGGCCATATGAGTTACTAATTCCAGAATACCATGGCAGCTATGAAATAGAGAGAAGTGGTCATTACACACATATGAACAACAGACCCTGAAGGTATTCAGAAACTCTACAATTAGGTTTTTTTATTATTTTGAAAATTTATCCCAAGATATATCACAAGTGAAGGCACTGAAAATTTGGAGTTAAGAAGAGACTGTCATGCAGCATTTCCAAAAGACCTTTACATCCTAAAACAGCATTGTCTTGTCAAGAGTATGCTTACTTTTATACGACTGTTCCAGGAATATCAGGGAAAGAAATGGGACATGAAAACTCTACAGATGGTCTCCAAGGACTGCTCATTAGACCTCTACACTGACCTGAGAGACAACTCCATTGTAATAAGCTTAAGCTGAACCTACTGCATGGTTGGGTCTAAAAACCTCTAAGTACTTTTAGGAAAGACTGTGATTGGATGTGATACTTTGTTTGAATAAATCCTACATCAAGGCTAGTGTCTGCACAGCCTCTCTGTTTTATATAACCACTGTTAAAGTCGCTTTCGGAGCTAAACAGGGCAAGAGAGATGTTGTACTTCCACTTCCAACCTAATCAAAGAGAGTTACACTAAGGATTTATAGGCAGAAATTTTCTGACTGCTGGAAGTTCCTGGTAAGAACCTTCAATAAAGTGGGGTTGCACAGTCCTGTAATGATTGTGAAAAAAGGACTGCCAAATACATGATAATCAAATTCATGTCAAAGCATCATTTTTTAGAGAGAATAAGTAGGCCAGTATGTTAGGACACAGCCGGCTATCAATGAACTCCCACTGACTGTTTGCACCAGCTGGTAAATCTCCCAGTTCAGAGAGCTGGCCAGCATGGGTCTTTTCTAATGTGTGTTAAGATAATCTGTATTTCTGAGATTCATGATCCTTCCCAACTTGGCTTGCAGTCAGAAGCCAAGTCATAATGTTGAAGAAGGATGCTTTTGGGTTTGCAACAATTTTGTACTGAGATTTTGGCTGTAAAGGATGTATTGGAGGATAAACTAAAGACAAGGTGAACTCTGGACATTGAAACTAACAAAATATTCATGACCCTAATAAATTTTGTCTGATCTGCCAGTGTAGCCAGGGAATCAAGAGAGTTAGAAGACAAATATATGTAAAATATTACAGATCCCACAGTTAAAAAAAGAGCCTGAAATGAATCTCAGACATCTTTTGTCCTGGATCAAAAGGCAAATTTTTTCCTTTTATCAGTTTCTATAATTCCATCTATCACAAGTGATAGCATCTTTGGACAGACACACTGTGAGTCAGTGCATCTTTTAACTCCCGCTTGTGTCTTGGCAAGAAATGCCCATTGGATTTTGCTGATAAAGCAAAAATTACACCAAATCAGTGGTTTCTTTGCTACAAGTACACAACAGCAGACAAGATGGATACTTTTCCATGCAAACATAGTATAAAACTAATCTTTCTTCTGTATCTATGCATCTCATTCCTCTACATCAATTCTGTTTGTTTGTTTGTTTGTTTTTATTTTATTAGATAAGTTCCTAATAAAGGAATAAAAGAGATTTGAAAATATCTAAACATGTTATCAATAGAATTACAGATCAGGGAGTTAGAACTTCTGGCAAAACTTGGAGGGAAAAGCCCTGCAGTCTTGGGACATATTTGTGCAGCTACAGTGATTTTGCAATTCAACTTTGGAAGAAAAAAAAACGACAGACCTCACTAGCCAGAAAAGATGGGAAAAAATGAAACAAGTGAGAAGGGTCTTGAAATCTGTTTCTTTTCTTTGGATTTTAGAAAAAAAGATTGAATGGAAGTTGCTGTCTGCATAACTCTCCCTAAACACAGGGGCTATATATTTCACTTGATGATGGACTGCCATCTGATGGCTGTAGTTAATAATGCTGAAGGAAACGCTGACTCTACTTTTTAAAAAAATAATCTAGTTTAAAGAAAACACACAAAGGTCCTCATATGAGACTGCTGGATGGATTTCAATTGACTGATGGTTCAAGCTGAGGTTAAATTTTTGACATACTGTTTCAAATTTACAACAGCATCACTCTAAAAGGTAATTCCAGTGTTGCTCTACAGAACAGCTTTAAGTGACTTTAAGTTGAATTATCCAAGATTCATGAATCTCATGCTTGTCTGGCTGCCTGAGAATTTTTCTGGAAGAGAACACAATCCCTTCTTCCTATCAGGATTTAATGACGTATCTCTATCGTATCAAAGAAGGTGTCTCACAATGGGCAGAGCATAAGGTCCCAGGTAACGGTGGCAGCCCCATTAACAGTGGTTAGAGCTCTCTGAGAAGCAGACAAGTGTCTTCTCCTTCCATGGCTGAAATGTAAAGTAGTTCAGTGATGAAGAAACTGATACAATCTATTGATGACCTTGACAGTTAACGGTAAAATCTAATGCTCTTTGTTCAAGACCAGTTGAGAAACTAGAACCATTAGACTGTTTCTTCACAGTTCAGGGCACAGTACAAATCAGATGGACAACTAGGAAGAATATCTTTGTTCATCCAACTCCATCCTCCAGCAGTGCCTGTGCTTGCCACATGTTGGAAGACAATATCAATGAACTCAAAAAGTTCCCCTTTCTCTATGTGTCAAGTAGTGTGTTAGCTGGCAATATTTATTCTAACTGAAGTATTGGCACTGAAGAAATCTCTTGGTGTAGTGCAATCTCAGAATTTAAGAAGAACGCAAGTATTCTAGGACTAAATACTTTCTGATTTGTATACCAGAAAATATTCAAAATTAAAATAAAACATATCAAAATGCATATCATGCTGAGTATCTGTCTGTACTTCTCAAAAGGAGAATTTTCCAGGCTGGGGAAAAGGAATCCAGTAGTTTTAAAAACACGAAATGTGACTGTTGATATAATCAATATTCAGGTTAAATATGTTATTTAGAATTATTTCATTGAAAAGTGTTTTATTGCAATCCTTTTGACTTTTAATTGGTCAAAAAACCTGCAGAATTTCAACAATTGACAGGAGTATATCATATGGTTACACTTAAACAAAACTTTATCAGTACTTATTCAAGATAAATTCTTTCATTCCCCCTTATACTGACTGAAGAAGGACAAAATTTATGAAGTAACAGCAAAAGGTCCATCACTGCTTAAATCCTTAAAGCAGTCTTCTATACAATGGGTGAATTTTAAATTCTATGCACATAAGTTTGAGTAGAATTTCACATGCATTTATGTAAGTAATGTTTATTTCTGGAAGAAATGTTCATTGTTTTGACCACCAGAAGGCCTCCTTACACTGGGAAAGATGCTGCAGCAAAGTCAACAGCAACAGCCTGCTTAGGCTGCAAATTGTTGGCTTAAAGAAAAAGGTGAAGTGATCAAATTTTAAAAATGTTTTTCTTTCTAACCACATCAAATTTTGATTTTAGATTTATAATACTTCATTAAGGGCAACATTTGAGAAATATTTCTAGTATCACATTTCTCATAGTTCTCCCCTCTACACTGAACATTTTTTACTATTGTTTTATGTGCTCAGTGCTGGGATTCTTCTTCACATACCCATCTCTTCCACCTCTGGTCTTCCTTAGCAGGTACAGCTGAGTCACTTGAGTCATATTTGAGGTGAGAAAAGGCTAGTGCCCCCTCATATTGTGACCTCTGTTTAATGAAATGCAAAATTTCAGATAATTCACTGAAGTAGTATATTGGAGATGGGACCAGTTCTTTGGAACTTATTTTGTCTTTGTGGGATGAANGCCTGCCTTCCTGCCTGCCTTCCTGCCTTCCTTTTCCTTCCTTCATTTTCCTTCCTTCCTGCCTGCCTGCCTGCCTTCCTGACTTCCTTCCTTCTTTTCTGGGTTTTTCGGGATTTTGGGGATTCTTTTTTTTCATTCTGTTTGGTTGGTTTTTGGTGTGGAAGTGGGCTTTAAAATTAAAAAGTTGGTAGAATTTATCATGTATCATCCTACTTAGTCATCATCAGACAAAAAAGTCAGTGTTGCCAAACTAGGACATTTGACACAGGTCACGTTTGATACTTTAAAATAAAGGCACTTGAAATCAGTGGATACTCTAAAACTTCAAACTACTGTACTTCATTTAGTCCTGATCTAGCATAAAAGTAATCGATTTAAGATTTGCAGGAGAGAGTACCAATATGTATTAATTTTCAAGAATGTTGTCATTTTATTTACTACAACTATCCCTTTCTTGTACTGGAATAAAAAACCAATAAGCCCGAGTTTGATATATTCCATGGTATGGTTCCATTACAATACTCTATTATGATGGGAGATACAAGATATATAAATGTTAATTAGAACATGGACTATTGTGGCAGTAAATTACAGTATCAGTTATTTTTTCTTTTTATTACTTGTTTCTGAGGAAAATATAGAACTATTAGTTTAATTTTCATTGTGATTGCTTAAAATAGTAATTCCAGCGTCAGCGATAGGTGCCCGGAGCCGTGAGAGGGATCACACATCAGCAATAGAGCACCTGGGGAGCAGCGCAAAGGAATTTCTGCCACTTCAGCCAGTAAGTCAGCTTCATTGGGGACCCAAATTAAATGCCTCTATGCAAATGCATGTAGTGTAGGGAATAAACCAGAGGAGCTAGAGGTGTGGAGGGCTCTGATCTTGTTGGCATCACAGAGTCATGGCTCCTATGACTGGATTATTGGAAGAGAAGGGTACAGGCTCTTTAGGAAGGACAGGCAGGGGACACAAGGAAAGGGTCCTGTCCTCTGTGTCAATGGCCAGTTGGAGTGTATGGAGGCCTCTGCCTGGGGATGGATGAGAAGCTGACCAAAAGCTTATGGGTCAGGACTAAAGTGGGAGTAGGGACAGTTTGCATTATACTGGGGGTCTGCTACAGGCCTGACCAGGAAGGCCAAGTGGATGAGGCCTTCTTTGGACAGATAGGAGCAGCCTCACATTCACAAGCCCTGGTCCTCATGGGGGACTTCAACGACCCCAATACCTGCTGGAGGAGTAAAACAGAAGAGCTCAAACAGCCCAGGAGGTTCCTGGAATGCGCTGAAAATAATTTCTTTCTTAAGGTGACAGAGGAGCCAAAGAGGAGAGGTGTTATGCTGGACCAACAAGAAGGAGCTGGTGGGGAATGCAGAGCTTAAGGGCAGCCTGGGATGCAGTGACCATGAAACAGTGGAGTTCAAGATCCTTAAGGCAGGAAGGAGGGCACACAGTAAGCTCACTGCCTTGGACTTCAGGAGAGCAGACTTTGGCCTGCTTGATTACCATGGGATAAAGCCCTGTAGGGAAGAAGGGCCCAAGAAATCTGGTTAATAATCAAGGATCACCTTCTCCAAGCTCAGAAATGATGCATCTCAACAAGTCAAGCAAAAATGCCTAGAGACCTGTCTGGATAAAAAAGGAACCCCTGGACAAGCTCAAATACATAAAGGAAGCCTAGAGAGGGTGGAAGGTAGCCTGGGAGGAATACAGAGATTTTCTGAATACCCAGGAATCAAGTTAGAAAAGAATTAAACCTGGCCAGAGATGAAAAAGGGTAACAAGAAATGCTTCTCTAAGTGGTGAAAGGAAGATTAGGCAAAATGTGGGCCTTCACCAGAACAAAATCAGAGAACTGCCTGGGACACAGAGAAAGCTGAGGTACTCAATGACTCCTTTGCCTCAGTCATCACCTGCAAGTGCTCCAGTCACAGCTACAAACTACCCAAGCCACAGACTACCCAGGACAAAGGCAGGGACTGGTAGAATGAAGAACTGCCCACTGTAGGAGAAGACTGTGTTTGAGAACATCTAAGGAGCCTGAAGTTGCACAAGCCTATGGGACCTGATGAGGTAGATCCACAGGTCCTGAGGCAACTGGCAAAGCCATCTCCATCATATTTGAGAAGTCATGGCTGTTCCATGAAGTTCCCACTGACTGGAAAAGGCTAAATATAACACAAATTTTTAAAAAGGGAAAAAATGAAACCCCAGGTAACTACATTCTGGTCAGTCTCACCTCTGTGACCAGCAAGATCATGGAGCAAATCCTCCTGGAAATTATGCTAAGGCACATGGAAAATAAGAAGGTGATTGATGACAGACAATACAACTTTGTAAAATGCAAATTTGGTGGCCTTCTATAACAGGGTTACAGTGGTGGTGGGTGAGGGAAGAGCAACAGATCTCATCTATCCAGACATGTGAAAAACATTTGACTCTATCCTGCATGACATCCTTCTCTCTGAACTGGAGAGACATTAATTTGATGGATGGATCACTTGGTGGATAAGAAACTTACAGGATGGTCAGTCAGATTTTCAGTCAAAGGCTCCATCCACGTCCAACTGGAGACCAGTGGTGAGCGATGGTCCTCAGGGGTCAGTACTGGGACTGGCATTGTTAAATGTCTTTGCTAGTGACATGGACAGCAGGACTGAGGACACCTTCAGCATGTTTGCTGATGACGCCAGTCTGAGTGGTGCGGTTGACAAACTGGAGGGAAGGAATGCAAGCCAGAAAGACACTGACAGACTTAAGAGATGGGCTATGAAAACACCATGAAGTTCAACAAGGCTATGTGCAAGGTCCTGCATGTGGATTGGGACAACCTCAAGGACAAGAACAGGCTAGGTGTTGAACGAGCTGAGAGCAGTCCTGCAGAGAAGGACTTGGAGATATGGGTTGATTAAAAAATTGAACATGACCCAGAAATGTGCACTTGCAGACCAGAAAGCCAACCATACCCTGGGTTGCATCAAAAGCAGCATGGCCAGCAGGTCGAGGGAGGTGATTCTTCCCCTCTACTCCACTCTTGTGAGACTCCACCCGGAGTACCGCATCTGGCTCTGGTGCCCTCAAAATAAGAAAGACATGGACCTGCTGAAGAAGGTCCACAGGAGGACCACCGAGATGATCAGAGGGCTGGAACACCTCTCCTACGAAGACAGCCTGAGAGATTTGGGGTTGTTCAGCCTGGAAAATGGAGGGCTTCAGGGTGGCCTTTTAACACCTTCAGTACCCAAATGGGGCCTACAAGACAGCTGGAGAGGGACTTTGGACAAAGGTGTGTAGTGATAGGACAAGGGGAAATGGCTTTAAAATAAAAGAGGATAGGTTTACATTAGGTATTAGGATGAAATTTTCACCATGAAGGTCTTGGAACACTGCTACAGGTTTCCAAGAGAAGTTGTGGCTGTCCCATCCCTGAAAGTGTTGAAGGTGAGGCTGCATGGGGCTTTGAGCTACCTGGTCTAATGTAAGGTGTCCTTGCCCATGTCAGGGGGATTGGAACGAGATGATCTTTGAGGTCCATTCCAACCCTAAGAACATTATGATTCTATGATAACTGGGAGATTTACACGTCTACAGAACATTAAATCACTCATTTCTTTCCTGTCATTCAGATATTTAAGGTGCAAAATTTGATTTTTTTTTTTTAAATTATGAGACACTTGAGAATGTAGGTTGTGAAATTTAAGTAAGTTTTTAATATCTACTGAGGCTAAGCCTGATAACTATGTGAAAGTAATTTACATGAGTTTGATTTTGCCACTGCAACATAAAGTTGCTGATAAAAGAACTGCCCAATTCCTTCTCATGTGTATGAAAACAACTGACACCAATGATTCAATTGAGTGAAAGTGTAAATTAAAATAGTTTTCTCCCACATAGAAATCTACATAAACCAAAAGTTCCATATTCATTCATCACCTACTTTACAGTGTAAGTATTCCTTAGATATCACACATCCAAAGGACAACAATGAAATTCAGAGAGCAAAAGAAAGACTGAAAAGTATAAATATTTTTCTTTCATAATATTTCAAATAATAAGCATGGTCTTTATTTATTCTTTCCTGAAACTATTGAGATGAAGCATGACAAATGATTTCTAGTTACCATGGTTTTGTTCAACCAAAGGTGTACCCAGCACTTCCACAGCTGAAGGCCACTTTTCGAACTATTCATACAAGGGCTGGATACTTACAGTGTGGACACCAGAGCTTGAGCAGGTTTTTGAGCAGATCTGAGCCCGGAGATTCAAGGATCAATCCAAATCAGGGTCATTGTGAGGCAGGTATTTCCAGTACTCCTCAATTTCAAAGTCTCTGGAAACTTACTCTCCTACTTCACACAGCCTACTGGTTTCATCTCTGTGAGCACCATCCCCTTTCAGCTCCTGCTAGATTTCAGTTGTCACACTGAAGCAGTAATTTGAGAATCAAAACTATGATGTGGCTCACCACTCTTGAAAGACTACCAACCCCTTCTCTTTGGTAATTACAAGCTCCATATCCCAGGGAAAGCATCCCAGAGAACAAAATTCCCCTCACATCAGCACCAGACATCTCTATTCACTAGGGATGTATTTTGATGGCAAGAGATGTTCTAAGAGCAGACTATGCAACAGATACCTGTACTACCTGTATAGTATGGGAATAAATGATCTCACCAGGCTGTTCTCAACTTAGTTGTAGATTGTATTTGTGAACCTAAGTATCTCCTGTAATTTCTCACCACCTCAGTTTCCCTAGGGTATAATGGGTAGAATTCATTAACATTTGAAAAGCCATCTGAGATCTTGAGATGGAAGATGTTGCATAAGTGCAGATCAAAGAGAACTGTGCATGTATACTGATAAAAAGGAGAACACCGCAGCTCAAGCTATAGCTTTAAGTACACCATTACCCTAACCTCAGTAAAATTTATACGAATGAGTGGAGGTTGTGAAGGAGGCCCAAGGACATGGGTAAGTTCTTGGGGATCTGAGGGGTGTCTTCAAAGTCTCCTTAGGTATCCTCTCACTTTAGTGGGAATTATCAGTGTTTATGACCTGACAGGACTGGTTTGTAGACATACAATGTTCTTGTAATTTTATTTAACATCTGTTTAAACAAAGCATTAGCACAAAAAGATTCCTGATACAGAAGGAATGAATCAGAAGACCTTTTATCTGTAAGAAAATAGTTGAAAGGAAGAGTGGATGATGAAACCACTTTTTTGAGGTAGTTGGTAATTTATGGAATGCGATATATACCAACATGAAGAGCATCACAAACATGCCTAGACTAAATACAGGTAAAATAATATAATTTTCTCTTTTACGCTCTTATGCAAACAGATATGTAAGGAAAGATTCTTTTAAAAAATCACCAGAAAATTCTGCTTTTCCATTATCTTTTTCAGGCACATAGCCCATGATTTCATCTCTCACAAGGGAGAAGACAGGAAGAAAAGGTCAGAATGGTTAACAGAATAAAGTAATTTTCTGACCTGAGTCTTAGAAAACTGTTATTCTTAGATTTCCCCCAACAGATGACATATCCTTTGTCTTGTGACATAAGGCTTTGTTTAAAAGGAAACCTAAATTGTTATGACTGTCCTTCTTAAGGAATAACACTGGCCTGAAAACCTCAGGTATTTAAAGTTGTGTGTTTTGTCATTCTACTTTCAGGTTGTAAGAAAATTGCAGTGATGTACCCTCACACCTTTTTTATCCACAGACTGAGTTTATGAAAACCACCTGTGATCAAGGTAACTGATTAATGTGGCTTCTAAGGCAAATTCATGGATGTATCTAACCACCATGATTTTAATCTCAACTTTGCCATCAAACACCTTTATTTCTGCATACAGGAGAATTACCCTAATTATCTGGGGTTCCTTTTTTTTTTTTTTTGGGTTGGACTAAACATTAAAAAACTGTTCCAAGAGCCCTAAGTGCTTCATCAGCTATAAATCAGCAAACAGAAATGCTGTAGACTAGCCCTCAGAATTCACAGATGTTCTTGCACACTTACCTACCCATGATGACCTTGTCTCCCCACCTGCCTCCGCTCTGCATTTTGCCTTCTGCAGCTGTCTGGGCAATATACACAGTGGACAGCACACCTTAAGAACTGACAAAACAGAATCCATTCAGATGGATCTTCTTTGAGAGCAGGCTGTCTACAAATGAGACTGCTTCAGTTCAGATTCTCCAGCATTGCCTATTAATATTTGTCACTGAGAGATGAACAGATTGTTTTTGCAAAATAAATCAGGGATTTTCCTCTTTACGTCATGATGTTAAGCTTGAGATGTTTCCAGCAGTGCTAAGGAAAATTAAAAATGCCCAGATGACTTGTAAACACCTTCTAAGCAGTTAGAGAGCCTCTTCCTGAATGGTAGTTTCTTTTGAAAGGTCCCAAATTTCCCTATTCCATGCACTGTGACTTCTCTTTTCATGTCACTAGAAGTGTTGATCTCCCTCTAGTGCAGGTCCATTGAGACTCCTGTATCTCCACTGAATAAATATCCACTCCCTGTCCACTTGTTCGTCTCTGCTTCTTATTCTCCCAGATACCTTTTCATCAGTGCTTGCTTTTCTTCTGTATTCTGCCTGTGTTCATGTTCACATTCTATCTTGTTTGGCATAACACAATCATTTCCGGTCTCTAGCTAGAAACTGTACCCTCTTTCCCATTGCCACAACATTTTTTCTGCTAGTGCTGCCAGGAAGATTACATTCATTCATCTGCTGGTGGGTACTGCCTCAGCCCAACCCCTGAGGCTCTTTGGCAGCATTTTAGGTGAACTAAAAGTTGCAGATATCTATGTGAGCATATTCCTGGCAAGAGGACTGAATTAGCAGGCAGAATTTTACATATCAGACAACATAGAATGTAATGAAATTAAAGTTCCTATGCCCAAAATTGTATTGTTGAAAACTTCTCCATTGCCACATAATCATAAGGACCTCTAAACTGATTGCACTGTCAGGTTTTCCAGACTTGAAGATCTGCAGATATGTGCCTCACTAGTATTTAAATCCTGTTTTGAGTTCTGAGCAATTCAATGCATTTAACAACACAAGCTTGGTAGTCCAGATCTCACAAAATATAGATGCAAATTTCAAATTATTCAAGGTGTTTCCAGAATTCATCCATAAAATGAGAGACTAACCATGATGTGAGAGGTCTGGGTTTAATTCTGCCTTCCGAGGAATTCAAGCCAAGGTTTTCTGTATCTCAGGAAAGAGTCTTAAAACCAGATGATAGACCATACTGGCCTGAGTCAGTGGAAGGTGATAGTCTGTACATCAGACCTAGTGATAGTCTGTACATCAGACCTAGTGATAGAAATCTGGGAGTTTCAGAAAGAATTAAAGACATGGACCCTTCCATCCTTACATCTGCATACTGAACAACTTTCTGGCTACAAAATTTAAATAGCAGTGAGGTTTCCCAAAGATGGGTATTCCAATAAGTTTTCCCATCCCAGTTGCTTTTGTCTCTCTGCAGTGATAATTTGAACCTACATAGTTAAAAGCAAGTCATTTCAAAAAGAGGTTGGTTCCACCAAAAGTGGCTTACTGGGAATGACTTCACTTCTCATTCTCCTCAAGTCCAGAAGTTAAGGAAAGATTACAGATATGCTGAAAAATTTATGAAGACTGATTATTTGCATGCAAGGATTCCTGTCCAGCCCTTTGCTCCCACTTGTATTTACAAAGCATTTACTTTATTTCAGTGAATATATAAAACAAAAGATTCCTCTGTTTTGGTAGGATTTTGTAGTGAGTTCAACTCATCTGTAGCTTTACCCCCTACTTTCTCCCTCATTTTCCCAACGTTTGCCTTATAACATGGTTTTCCAGACTACTATTGGTAGGGGCTACAATATCTGAAGGACAAAGATTCAATGCCCGGGTAAAGAAGCATTATAACCAGGTAGCAGGTAAATTTCATGTGCTTTCAAAAACAGTTGAATTTGACTTTTAGCCATACCAAAGAACAGCTTAAAATAGTCATGCAATAGAGAGAATAAACAGATAGTAAAAGAGAAAGATTGGGTTGGTTTTTTAGGTATATGGCTTTAGTGCTGCATATTTTGTGCCCAGTATAGTGGTTAAACTTGCAAACACACCAAGGTCAAGTCTGAAATTCAGAATAGAGATGAACTTGTTTTTGTCAGGATCAATTTGTGGCAACAGCAGTTTTATCAGCAGGGTGTAGTAACTATGGCAGAGGACTGTCAAACTGCCAGATGAGTTTCTGGGAAGCCTATTATCAGATAGAGCAATGATTATTACTGCAGTCCCATCATCTTGGCTTCGCTGCAATATTCTTGTAGAAACATGAGAAAATAATTGATAGACACAATGCAGGGAATTAAAGGACTAGTCTTTGAGACTGTATATTTACAACAGATCCTCTATCTCCTTCCACTACCTCCTTCTCTTACTGTGTAAAAATGACTGAAAAGAGATGGTCAAAAAGGTGAAGGCAATGAAGAAAAACCTAGAGGCTTTCTTCAGTATTAGAGGCTGAACACAGTGGTAAAATCCTGTACATACTGCAAAAAACTCAACATGAACAACAGGAAAGGAATCTTCTCCAATAATGCTGGTAATATTGTATCAGTTAAAACATAGTTGCCAAAGACACTGGATAGTACCTATAAAAGTACAAAAAAAATAAATCTTTGAGAGTAAGGTAAAGGGAGAAACGTATAAACCAGAGAAATTAAGGAAGACTAGTGTCCAAAAACATAAGAGCCAAAAAACCGAAAAGTACTAGACAAGTAAGAAAAGGAGATATAGAAATGAAATATCAGAAGGGCTGGCCCAGCAGATAAGACATAAGTTCTGTGTTCACAATGGATTTCTATGACCACACACATGTGCTGCCCGCAGAAAGTTCATTCCAAGGTCCTGCCCGAGGTCACTTCCTTGTGATTGCACAAGAGGCAGAAATATTTCACTCTCTGGTATTCTTTTGGCAAACAGCTTTCTTCATAGCAGCTTTGAAAATATGACACAGCAAGGAATGTACATATCAAATGCCTTTGGAAGAGTACTGAGTGTCATGTACTTCATGCACCATACTCTTCCTCTAGGCTCCTGTATTGCATACAATCTTGAGGAAAGGGGAAGAGGGGGAGTAGAAAAGATTTTCCTCTTTTTTTTCTGTTTCAGTGTTCTAAAAATCTCCAAAAGTCGCTGTCTTCAATATATGTACCAATCTGTAAATAACATGTCAATAATTGCACATTGAAGTCAGACCAACTATGTCACAGATGCAGATGGCAAAGAATCACAGTGATTAGTATGAATTTTTAGTCCTCCAATTGTGAAGATTTCCTAGCCCAAATTAAAGGTAATATGTAGCAGAAGCTTCTTGTCACTAACACAGATTTTCCATTCAGTAAAAATACAAAAATTTATGCTCTTTGAGTCTTCACTTAGCTCAAGACAACATCATTTTCTAGTATCAGACCACAATTTTGGGTCAATAGAAACAAAAAGGGTGAGGCTCAAAGTAGCTTCTATTCTTCCTTCTCTGTTTCTTCACAATGTCTTTCTCTAATTATGTTTCTTATGGGTTTAGTGTGACCATTTTGTTTTGATTATCTGCCCTTCAATGTAACTTGCCTCTATCTCCCTCAGACACTTCCTGTGCTGCAAAGATATATAGCTCTTTCTGGATAGTCAATTTACTGTCACTGCAGTAAACACATCAATCTTCCAGTATTAAATCCTGCAGCTAAATTGCAGGTCTTCTCAGAGATTTTGAAATTTTGTAACTGATGCATTCAAAGGGAGAATCAGGCTTTACCTGACAATTTCTCCTTCTGCCATTCTTCAGTTTAAAGTTCCTGTGTTTGCCAGGTAGGTTATAGTTCTTTAAAAGCAACAGAAAAGACGTGTGGTTCCAGCCTTCCCACGCAGCATTGCTAGTATGTGGGCAAGGAAGGGCATGTACACCAATGTTCTCCTTCTCCCTTCTATTGTAAAAATTGAGAAGCATAAGCAGTCATCTTCTTCTCCATCTGACTGTTAAATTTCTCTCATTCACCTCCTAAAAAGAAATATCTCAATTGAAATTGGTCGTACTAGTTATAAATAGCACAGAAACAGATCTATCATGTGTGCGCGTGCACACACACACACACACACACACACACACACACACACACACACAAGCGATTTTTTTGGTGTGTTTCTCAAATGGGTTTTGTTCATTATTTAAATTATAAAACTGAGTTGGGAAAGTTCATTTCTAGTCAAGCCTGTTTTTTAGTTAGGGTTGTTTTTTAATTTATTTGACTTGGTAATGCATTTGAAGGTATAGGGTTTGAAGGGATGTAACTGAGAAAAAGTGCTTGAGGCTGTATTAACCATTTGAGCCACGCCCTCTGCCCCAAACCAGGATAAAAGGTTAGGTAAGGAGAGGATCAGAAACTGATAATCATGGAAAAGTACAGCTGGATTGTGTGATCTTAACTGAAAGAGTTTTAAAAATTAATTTTAGTTAGACAGGAATGCTGAAAATATGGGCAGAAGCAGGAAGAAAAGGCCGACTTGACTCATGTAGGCAGAAAGGCACGCGTACAATCCCTTAGAGTAAGCACAGCTTTTAAGCATCAGTTGAGGTCAGAATGCTTTCATGCTCTTGCACTCCGTAACCCCTCAGGACAGAGACAGAGGAAAAACAGGGTAAAAGACCATATGGGGTGCAGAGGTATCTCATGCATTGAACAGCTGAATAAAGACCACACCAACGATCCTGCAGGGTCAGCACTGAACACCAAGGGCAAACCCTGACAACTACAAGACCACAGCTCTTTGTCCCACAATTCCCATGCTCTGTATTATACTAGCCTCCATAAACAAGACTCCTGGCAGTAAGCCAAGATCATCTCCTTTTTTTTTTTTTTTTTCCTTACTGCTTTAAAAAGAGCTTTTCCATTTGTAAGAAGTAACAGAAACAGCAGTGAAGCTTCACCAAAGACAGGCTGGCTCCTGAATCAAGGGAGTAAAGAAAGATAGGTGACCTTGCTTGAGAGGAGCAACGCATCTGTCTAAGCAAAGGAGTGACAGGGAAGTCTATTCAGACTTTGCCAAAACCCTGGATATTTATGGCTACGATGTGCATCTTGAGCTCTTCATTTTCACCCACCCCCACATATGAAGGCTGACCCCTAGATTTAGTGACAAACAATATTGCAAAATACCATTAAAACAACATGCTGCCAAGTGTCCCAGTCAATTAAGCCCAATGTTTGCAGTTCCCCTGGCAACCTAATCCTAGGGTGTGTGGATATTTCAGCTCTTTCCATGCTGCTAAATAAAACGAGGGCAAGGAACAAGCTTGAGCACTGGCCTGGTGATCATCCACACTGTTTAATTGCTAGCATGCTTCCAGGCTACTTTGGTTTATGCCAGTTCTTTGGGAAGAGGTGCCTAAGCCTGGCTGGAGGGATAGCCCATGCAGGGATCAATTCCAGTAGGCAGTATTAGACTCCATGGCACCAAGTTTTGTTCCCTCCAGCCTCAACAGTCAACCAACATTATTCCGGCTTTACATATCCAAAGATTCCTCATGCCGTACCCTAGAGCAAGCAATGTATGAAAGCATGTATGAAAACATCATAGATTTTGTGTATGAAAACATCATTCTGATGAGACCCCAGGAAACTACCCAGTTTTTTTCCAAATTCTTTGTACTGAAAAATAATAATAATTTAAAAAAGCCCACAGAAAATTGTTATGTTTTAGTCCAAGGAGGGTACCTTTCAAGGTTCATAGGCCACCAAATATTATGTATCCATAACTGGGGCTAGGCTGGGCCTCCAAGTCTCAGGGGCAGAAAATTGCTCCTGTATCATTATTAGCAACAGTGATGCAGGGATTTTGTCTCTGAGAAAATCTCAGTGGTTCTACAGAGCATTATGGCAATAGAAAGGCTGAGCTGCAGCTAAATTTTCACATCAAGAAAACCAGGCAAAAAGTGTCCTTTTCTTTTCCATTATGCCACAGGAGCAGCCCCATGATCTTATCTACAAAACACTGAGGAGCTCAAGGGAAGGAAAAATCCAGTGCTATCTGTCATTGCTCCACAGGCACCTGCAGGCAGTGTATGCAGGCCAGTGCTCTGACAGCTCGCTTACTAATTCTGTTTGAAAAGATGGAGTAAGCAACAGAAGATGAACATGTTCCTCTAGTGATCCTCCAAGCACTATGACCTGCCACAGTATCTTGAGACGAAGATGGCCTTAACTTAAACTGAGGTGTGACTTTCTGGAGAAGAAAAATGAACACTCACAACATATATAATGAAAACTTAAATCCCCTGAAATGCCCTTATATGCCCATATCTCCAAAGCCAGTACATTCTCAGACTTCTCCCTGTACTGCCCTGTATTTTGTTTACCCAAACCCCTCAGGTTTCTGTCACAGACACATGAATTTCAACTACTTTTTTAAAATTTGCCTTGTATGTGGACTGGTACCATAAATAATTCAAATTCCAGCAAGAGTTAATTTTCCCTAGAACTATGACTTGGCTGAAACTCAGGGTATGTGAGCAAAAATCATAGCTCTCGGCACCCAGGCTGCTTCATTATCATAACACGTATCTTAACCCATGAAGACTTCTCATGTGTTCTCTGCCATACAGTGCTGTGTCCTTAAATGGCTATTATTATTAATGGTCTTGTTATTCTGACTTTTAACAGCAGCTCAGTACAAATTAATTCAAAGGTCATGACTAGAATTGGGGACCAGTACACTGGGGCATATATAGAAATCCTCACACGGAGATAAGTCCCTTGGCTCCTGTCCCAAAAGCTTATTATTATAATTAAGATTTATATTACAAAGGCAGATAGAGGTGCCAGAAGAAATTGAGGCCCATTATGTCATAAGCACATCTATTGCATAAATACATAGTAAAAAGCAACTCTTGCCTTGAAGAACATGCAGTCGTGAGCTTCAAGCAACTGCTAAACCTGCAACTGCAAGTTGAGCAACAAAGTTTGAGACACACCCAGTTTAGGTAGGAGATTAGCGCCTTTGCCATCAGCTGTGTTACTTACTTTTGCCTCCACACTGGGCTGAATCATGCCTAATTAAAAAAAATGCATTCTGTTTGACAGAGAGCAAAATCACAGGGAGAAGGACTGAGGATACCTGTTCCTATCAGATATTTTATAGAGGATGGCCAAGGGCACAATACAATAGTTTCATCACTGACTCTGTTAATCTCTTATCACTGGAGAATTTCCAACCTCTCTGATCTGCAAAAATGTTTGTTGCACCTATTTCTTTTATAGTAACCACTTTCCTCTTGTCCCTACCCAATCACCCCTTACCTGAGGAATTTCCACCCTTTTTGTCGTTATGTAGGGATCATGTTGAAGTGGCAGGAAGGTCAAAATTCCATTTGCTAAATATGAATCATTGGAACTATTCCGATGACATTAAGGCTTCTGAGATACCAACAAGACCTGCCCATTGCTTGAGCTCTCAGTTTATTTTGTCTCTTTCTCCTCCCTCCTCAAGTTAATAGTTTTTTCCAAAGAACAAGCTATCAGAGTCTAGAAACCCGGGCAATATATGAACCTGTAAATAGATGAAAAATACTTTGCTGAGTTCCTGTCTCCTGGTTAGGAAAAAACGTAATGATTCCTGTGCCATCACACACAGATGGCAGCCACGAATTGCTCTTAAACCTTATTTCCTCAGACAATCTGTGAAGGTATTCAGGGTATTCAGCCACAAAGGGAGCGAAATGAAAGGTAAATGGACTGTGCCAGAAGGTTGCAAAATCCCGCTTTCTGGAGAACAGCTAGACTTTGTCTATTTAAAATCACTTTTTGGAGGACTTTTGCTTAATCTTATGTGCTTAAGGTGTATAAAAGTCCAAGGCAGCACTGTACGTAGTGCTTTCCTTCAGTATGCTTACCTGATTTTGCAGTTGCAGCGGTTGCCTGAATTCATTTGTCACGATGCATCTTTGATTATCATTCCTATACTTGAAACACCTGATGCTGAACACAGCCAACAATGAACACTACAAAGCCAAAGTATACAGCAGGAATATAAAACACAAGGCACAACAACAAGATAACCTGCTCTCTGCACTAATGTTCTCTGTTCTTTAAGTGTTAAGTCAAATTGAAGTTCAATATCTAGACTATCTACAAAAAAGGACTTCACTCCCTGTTACAATACCTACCTTAGTGACCTTCTCTCTGGTGTAGAACCAGCAGCAACAGGTCATGCACTCTCACTCCCTTTCCAGTGTGATGAGAGTCAGAGAAATCAGTGTACTTAGTAAGGAGTTGTCTTAAATGAGCTGGTGGCAAAAGCATAAGAAAGACTCCTGAACCTACCCTGATCAAGGCACAGGAAGGACAGAAATTATTTTCATCTCTTAAAATTCATAGCCATGACTGCAAGGTTTTGCCTGTCCCTAGCACTCTGCTGAAAATATTTCTCTCTATATTCACATGCATGACCACAGATTCCAGCTTTTTGTTCAACTCAGTATCTTTTCATTCAACTTATTCAATTTTGCATAGAATCCATGATTATTCTTTGAGTGATTGGAAGACAGATCTCTTTACGCGTTAATAACACTTTCACAGGAAGTCTAGGTTCCTGAGCTTGAACAATGATAAGGTAAAAATGCAAGCTGGAAGACCAGTGATTTAAGGAAAGACTCACCCTAAAGATAGCTAATGGCTGGGGCTGGCTATATGGTTCATTTTTACCTAGACAAATCAGGAATGGAGAGTTTAACTCAGATGATATTTGACAATAATTCACAGAAATATAGCAAGAAATACTTATATGTAGAGAAGGAAATGGAAGTACCCTGCTCTTTCAACACAGTTGTCATTTCTCACCATGACAGTATATTTCCATCTCCTATATCAGCTGACAGCAGAGTAGAAAATTCAGATTTCGTCTTTAGATACCTCCATCATTTCATTCACTTAGACTTAAGTCCCTCCATGCAAGGCATCCAGACGTCTGATGCGAGTACAGTTAAAAGGTTTAGTCATGGCCTGGATTAAGGACTGTCAGCTACAATTCCAGTTGACCTGCTCAATGTAATTCCTGACAGTGGGTCTTACCCACTGAGGAGCTTCAGAATATCATGGATTTTCAAAAACAGTCTGAGTAAACTAAGCACTGCGCTGAAAACAGAACTTCTTCCTTAGTCACGACAGAAAAAGAAAATTGTATTTGACAGTTTGCCACTGTATTTACTATGCTGCTGAAAATCCTGGGCTTGCTGGTACTGTGGAAATTATTTATAATGGAACAAAATGTGATGAAATAAAACATTTATTCTCTCTTCCAGAAACTTGATATTCACAAATACATTTTTTAAAGGTATAATCAAAAGTATATTAGTTACAAAGAAGTATTTAATATACTGCAATTTTTCTGTCTACTGCCAGCACCTCTATTATATTCCATCTCTTACATGCCTGCAGCCACAGGCATGTCAATACTGCACACCGAAGGAAAAAACAAATTCATGTCTTATTAAATTTGCAACTGTAGCCGCACCCATTTCACACCTGAATTTCTCATCCTCCAGGCAGATTTCACTTACACACTTTCAAGTAAAACACACAGTATAAGAGTCTACTTTATTATTTAGGCTCTTAAGGACGGCCTTTGCTTCTCCTTTAAAAAATTATATTTGGGTGGTCACTGGGGGATCATCAGAGCATCAAACATTTTCTTTCAGAGTTAAAATCATAAGAATATGGTGTATGATATAAAGCTCAGATTGCATAGTCTGGTTTTTTCCTGTGTTGAGAATCCAGAACAATTCAACAGTTCCACATATTTTATTATCATGTACATTTAAAAGTGAAATTAACCGGCTTCTCTTTTTAATTACTTAACTTTCTGCCATACTCTGTAGTTAGACAAAGTCACACAACTGACATTTTTTACTTTCTGTTTCAGTGCATGCAGGTGAGACTTGAGTCACTTGATAATAAAATTTATTTATATGACTAGACACTAAAATTCATTTAAAAAGGGCAATAATAGAAAGAAAAGAAAGTAAGAAAGTACTTGGGTGAGCATAGGTGCAGTTGGTAATTGCATATTTGATTGATAGGATACAGGACTCTCTACTTCTTTCTCAGTTATCCACTGTGAGATAAAAGAGCTTGAATAAGGGACATTGCAGAAGTTTCTTGCTTTCTAGGAGGACATCCTGACCAGGTGGCTGGAACACTGATCCTACTGATTGAACCTGTATATTTACAACCCCTCAGGAGGAAGTGGTTGTGAATTCAAGTCTCCCACAACCCACATGAGTTTTCTAATCACCTGGCTACTGGATGGGAATGGAAAGATCATTGTCCCTTCCACTGCTTGTGTAGAGCCTGATCAGAGAAACCTTTTCAGAAAAAACCCACACAACTTGGCCATACAGGTGGATAAGGTTGAAGAACACAGTTTGTGAGTCTCAGCAAAGCTCAGGTGCCTACTGTCTCAATTTTGCCAACAAGCCCATTCTTACAGAAAGACTTTTATGTGCAGGTGTGTTACTTAAGAAAACTTTAAATGCTTTATACATTGGGCGTCTCTAGAGCCAGATGACATTTTTGTAGAGGTTTTGGAAATGAAAGTGCTAGGCTTAAGAACTTGCACTTACAGCAAAGTCACTTCCGTGTGAGAACAATCCACTCTCTAGTTGATAGGAGATGATGGAAGGCAGGTTGTTTTTTCCCCATTATGCGTAACACTGGTCATCCTCAGGAAAGGAGAATAGTCAGCATGTGCAAAGCAGTCAGTAACCTTGGACAAAAAAATTGAATAGGGCTATGTTACCTGGGACCCCACATGTCACAAGAAGGTCACTGTTCCCTTCGAGCTCATTACCATTGAATGAATAATTTCTGTAACTATTTTGAAGGGCTGTATAATGAGGCAATGCAAATCTCCTAGGTATATTTCAGATACACTGATGGTTATCAGTCATCACTTTTCCAGGATGATGTAATATTTTTATGATCTATATCCTTGTGAGGACTAGTTTCCTATAAAAAGTACAATGCATTTCTGTAAACATGAATTCCTCAAGAAAGGGGACACAACAAGAGATCAGAATGTAAGTTGGGATCTGCAGAATTTCTTCTGTGGACACTTTGTATGGTTTTAATAAAAAACATTTAGTTTTTGAATCAAATTTGCTACAGACATGATGATTGGAACTAAGACTACTTCATGTCATTGGAGATTTTGGTCTTATATTACTTTGACTGTGTAGTGAAAATGATACTCAGTTGTCACTATGAGAGCTGGTGTGAAGGTTTTGAGAGTTAATTCTTGTTTGCAAAGTGTTACCTAAATGCCAAATAATAACGAGGGTTACCACAATCTGACTCGTCTCTTTATTCTTTACATCACTATCTTATTTTTAGGTCCTCATTAGTGTTCTCATACTTCCTTTTCCTTTTCCTGGGACGTCATTACAAAGCAACTGTTCAAAGCCAACAGATTGCTCATAGATCCTGAGAAAGCGTAGCAAGAGCAAGAACAGTTCAGGTTTCTGCTTTTCCCATTTATTTTTAAGGCTATCTGCATTCAATATACACTGGTCTCTTCTTTTTGTCTGTGTGTCATGTCCAAGCATTTTAAAGCACAAACCAGCAGGACATTGCCTGAGCTAGTAGGAGGGGATGGAGGAAATCCTATACTGAAGGAACAATTACAGGAAGCTGACACAGTCATTAAGATGTTTAGAAGAATCAACTGAGATGAAAGTGGTTTTGGTAAGGTGCCAAGTTAGAGAAGGAAATGGCTTGTACTCAGGGACGAATTTAAAAAAATAAATATAAATAAAAGCTCAAAAACAGTTATGTTAGCATTTAGCTGAAAACAATCTTGCAACTTTGAGATGGTTTATTGTCTATTTACCTGCTGTAGAGGAGGTATAGAGAGGCCAGAGGTTATGTCTTTCCAGATGAGATATTCCCTCAAAACTGGGGGTACTCCAAGCAGGAAAAGAGCTGTCAAAACCTTGTACCCATCTTTATATGTCCTGACTAAGAAAATGAATGTGACTGGACTGCATTGCATATAGTGGCCCATTAGGAGCTTTTAGTGTCTAGAATAAATTCATGTTGCCTGAAAGTCTTACCCATAATCTACATTGGTCTGAGAAATATAGAGACACATGTGGCTTCATTCCTCACCTTCAAAAGTTTTCTAAGCTGTGGTTCTTCTCACTGGTCTCCCAGATCCTGTTCAGTACAAAGACCCTGAATTTGTATAATCAGAGTAGACACTCCCATTTTAAAAAATAAAATTTACATGCTCATGGGGCATATTCGCATCTCCCTACTGATGGAAATGCTGGACAGAAAGTTCATGTTCCATCATCAGAGAAGATTCTGCTTGCGCATGTGACAAGCCTCCGTTTACTCCATTCCTACAGAGTGGCTTAGTGTACACAGTACAGGGTGGACAAGTACACAAACGGACATCAGGAAGCACATGGTCCTGGAACCCTGGCAAGTAGACTGGAACTACCCTTGTGAGGACTAAAAAATCTTTTTCATAGGAATAAGACATTTGTTACAAAAAGTTTTGAGATGAAGAACTGCATTGCAAGGCAATAGCAGAAATTAAAGGGAATGACTGGCTGAACTGAAGAGGACATAGGAGTAGAAGTATCTCGTTGTTTATTAACATGAAATTAGAAAACACTGTACAGAAAATTGATGTGTTAGTAGCTGGAGAGTCTGGGATCCTTTCAAGAGATGGGATGTGGAGGACCATTGGGATGAGCTAGTCTAGAAAGCTGAGATGAGGAGGAAGAAAATAAAAGAGTGGAACAGATTCTGGGCAGTGAGATGAAGCCAGTTCAATGAGACTGCTATGACAAAAATGAAGTAGCTGAAGAATAGACAAAGCCAAAACATGGTGTAAGGAAAAGGGTGGAGAAAGGGATGGACTGAGGAGGAAAAGAGAAATAAAGTGGGAAAACAAGAAAAAGAGTCAGTTCTAGTTAAAAAGCAGTCTGTTTCATAATCTTCAATGGAACCCTACTGCTGTCAGCTTTGCTGTCAGAAAATATCTGTGAGACCCAGAAGCAAAATGTCAGCCTAGTACCGTCATTAGTCACGTCTGCATTGGAGGACTCATGTATAAATTCATAGGAATTAAATCTTAAGATACCATTGATTCCCAAATGCTTAGAAATGAATCCACTCTTGGCTTGATGACAGGAAAAGACAGAAAATGCCTAATCACTGTTAAAACGAAAGTGAGTTCATGGCTTACATTACAAATTCACCTTTTTTAAACTTCCATTCACAAGGGCTTGTTATTTCTCTTTTAGGATGAAAGTATTTTCTATTGAATTGTTTCTCACAGCTACAATATTTAAATTCTAAAAACAAATCACTGTTTGATAGTATTTAAAACCTAAAGAGATTTAGCCACTTGGGTTTCTCACAGTTTTCAGATGGCAAGTAATTTTTCTTGCTATCACTTACATAAAGCCTCTCTTTCTGGTTATAACAGTTGAAATTGCCTGTCATTTCTGTGCTGCTTTATTGAACTAGCCCAGGTATTTAGTTAGTTAAGAAACTGACATTGTAGATAAATTCAAACCCTTATGGTAAGTAATTCAGATAACAGAAGTGGGTTTCACTGGTAGGTCCTTAATAATTTGCCATTTTAAATTGAAACCAAGTGGTCACAAAGAAATACCCCAGACCTGTGTATGAGTTTCTAACTGAGCTCATGAGTCTATACTTCTGCAGATGTCAATGAGCATGATGTTGATCTTTTTATATATTTGATCCTAAAATAAGGATTAGGCTTTTAGTGCATGACCATTCCTGGGAGCCACACCAATTCAATAATACCTCTTACCATGTAATATTTGCATACGTGGAAGTTCACTAGTATTTTGGTTCATTTTGTCTGAAAGTAGCAAGAAAATATTCTTAGGAGAGCTTTATCAAGAATTATTTCTGATTTAACATTCATAATATGTGTGTGTGCCATTATATTATAGTAGTCTTTATGGTCACATAATTATGCAGTTCATCTAGAGTTATAGCATGCACTTCATAGATAAATTGTCACTAGTGACTAAAATCATGATAAGGACCCAGTTTATCGGTTCATTATATGAAACAATTCACCTCAGGATGTTCTTATCTTTTCCCTCTCACAAGAAAACCGCATTGCCTGGCATTTCTCAAAGGCAGGTAAGACAACTACCCACATATATGTCATTCATACTGAAAACTGTACACTTCTTACTTTTGATGTATGAAAAAGGTCATGTCAGTCATTGGCACTTAATTTTCTGTTTCTTCTCTATGAATGTATCCCTTCAGTCACAGATCTGCCCAAAGGAACTATCTATCTCATCATTAAACTTAGCGTTATATTTTTATGTGCATTTTCCCCTTTTTAGGGTTCATGGTGTAACAATGAGTAAATTGTATGTTACCTGCTTAGCCTGCATAGCCAAGTTTTTATGTTGAAGTTTTCAAATCTCCTCCTTCGCCATATTAATGTCAATTCAGGAATGTTTGTGGCTTTTTCAGTTTTCTTTTTTTTTATTTTTTTTAAAAAAGGAAGTGACACAACTTCCATTTCTTTCATATTAAAATTATACTTTCATTGAGTATTGAGCAAGAAATTCCAGATGTATCTGTATCATGCCAGTTAAGCAACTAGAGTATACTCCCTATGATGCAAAGTAATACTTTTTGAAGGGAGGCTGGATTTTTGTGTGTGGTGATATACAATGCACAGGAATTTAATTTCAAACATCAAGATATGCAAGTGAAGTTTATTACTGCTTCTTTCTAACTAGGCTTTTCCAAGGATACCCATTCTGTGGTCATTATCTTTTGCTTTATCTACCCAGTTTTGGCTGTTGCAACTGCAAAAGCAGAGGTTTGTGTATCTCCCTGTAAAGCCCTGCTGTTTGAAATGGAGAAAACATTTTCTAAAAGACAACTTACTGCTTGCAATAAATGTGGGCTGTCATGTATCATAGTGGGATATAATTTAGTAAATACAGGGGGTTATCAGTGACTATCATGTGAATAATAAGGCTAGGTCATTTTAATATCCTTCGCTGTGAAACCAACACGCATAATGTCAAGGAATACGTCATTCACCCAAAAGATTCATTCAAGCACAGGCCAATAGGACAACAAAGGCTGGTACTATTCAGGAGGCAAAAGAGAAAGCCTCAGGCATACCCCAATCATGACACAGTTCAGAAGGCTATGGCATGGTCAGAGAGCTCTGTAGAGAGAACTCTGTGCCTTTTGCCCATCAGGAAGTAGCAGTAGTATTAGAAATTTGTGAATTCAGGAAAGGCATGTTGCAAGAAGTATTTTTTTGGAGCTGGTTAAAGGAAGAAGCAGCTCGTAGGGAACGGGTGGTGAGGGCTTGCTGTTGTGTGTTGTTATTTTCAAGAGACATTTGTATCTCCTCGCACAGCCATAGTATTTCTTTATGAGAAGAGTAAAATCTGGACTAAAAGCTGGAGAAAGCTGCAAAAGACCAAGAATATCTGCAGAGAAAGCTCTGCAGCACTCCTCAATCACCCACACTTCTGCACCCCATTAGCTCCCACAGTATACAGTGTTCTGCCCCTACAACAAACAGAAGAGAGTTATCTCAGAGTGATACCTCAGATGGCAACAAAGCAAATAGCAAACACAAATAACAGCAAGAAAACTTTGGTTTTGTCTGTATGTAAGGCCTTCTGAAGGAATACGTCCCACCCTAATCAAGACTGATAATCCTAAACCTTCTCCTGTACTTTCTCTCAAAAAGTGGCTTAAACTGTAGGAAAAGCTCCTTCTTTCAGTCAACTGCTTGATAATTATCATACCTTCCCTGGGAGTAGAGTCAGTTAAAATATGTCTTGCAGTGATTTGAACATTTCTTACCTTTTGAGACACTTTAAACATCAGGCTATGCAGTGCCATGAAGTGCATGACTTCTTTTGATGGTATTCTATTATGGATGAGAAAATGAAGTTTTTGTTAAATGTGAGAATAAAAGCAAACTCCTATGGGTGTGAAGACTAACTGAGCACAACACAAAAGTTGATTCCTAGGCCCTATTCTGGGCAATATTTTGAGAAAAAACTCTGGAATCATATCTGAATTCTATGTGCCTGTATACGTTATTGATTAACCACTGTTTAACCACTGAGTCTTAATTATATGAGGCACTTAAATCCCATAGGTGAACAAAGCATCTTATGTCTGTGGGTATTTTAGATATCTTCTGCTTTGCAATGTGAGTGATGTGCCATGTGAAAGGAAATGGTACCTGACGTTGATGCAGTAAGTCTATCAAATAATAACTAATTAAAGCATGGAACCAGTCCATGATGTGATATCTGAGACTCCTTTTTTGAACCTAAGCACAGTAGACAAGAAGTGGTAGAAACATGAGTGCCTGCAGAATGCAACTGCTCTTGTGGGTCAGTCAGCAGCCAAGCTGGGGTTTGTGGATGAATATCCTGTACTTAAAAGTGCAGGGAGACATTGTAATGCCCAGGTTCTACTGCAGAGATAGGTCTCTCTCTAATTTTATACGGTAGAGTTAACACACAATAATATTTTGCAATGATTATCTACTTAACCCTTTATTCTCCTTGGGAATTAGGGCTTCCTCATATTCAAGGTTCTGCAATAGCTGGAAGGGTATCTAGACTTTTGGACTCCATGGTTACATTAAAAAGGAAATTGATCCTACGGATGTTGAAATTGTGTTCGATATACAACACAAAAAAGGCTTTAAATATTTCAGATACTCTAGTTCAGAAATTTGCTGTACAACTAATAAGAAAAATTAACCCAAACTATCTCAAATACACAGGGTTTTTTTCGCTGAATGAATTAAATGAAACTTTAGCTTCAGTTCTTAGTAACTGATTGAGAAAATTGTATTAAATTATTTATTTTACCTAGATGAGAAGCAGAATTTTGTCATCCACATATTGAAAAAAACTGAATGATTGCTCAAAAAACCACCATCAAAATAAAAGGAGACTGAAAGTTTTCACCAGAACTACATTTTAAGCTTGTCTTTCTTCCTTTCAGAACTCTTAAGTAGAAACTTACTTGTTATATACTCCATTAACTGAGGATTCTGCAAATAAACATCTTTTTATTTTGGAAAGCTATCATATGGTTTGTTCCAGCCAGTGTCAGGCACAACAGAGCTGTTAGTGTGATTATAGCAGAAGCTCCCACCTCAGAAAAGAGGAAACGAGACTTCCAGTTCACATAGGGCCAGCACAGTGAGCTTTGAAGTGCCCGCAAACACAGCTCAGCTCCGAGGATATACAAAGTAGCCCTAGAAACACAGTGCATGGTAGAGAGCTGAAACTTTAACTCTTTTTACATTTGTATAAATATAAATCAGAATTATAAGTCAAGTAACTTTGGGTAAAGGATGATCAGTAACATACTCCAAGAATGTTCATACAAATGCTGAAGATAGATTTATTTTTCTGTTACCACTGATGAAGCAGTTGCTTTTCATAGTAACTGATTTTCATTCCCATCAGGAACAACTGTATCTTTTATTTAGCAGTGGAACTTAATGGAAAGAATTGTGGCCATAGCCCTTGTACTATGATTAAAATATTCAGTTGAAAACAGAAAATGTTGAGTAAGGTTGCCAGAACTGTAAAAAACTGATCTTGCAGACTTTTTGCTCGTCCTTCCACAGCTTAAAGGCTGATGTTGTCCTTAAAGAACAAGACAAAAGTTCATTATTAAGGCTTCTCCCTCTGATTTACAGTTTTGACTGACATTGGGCAAAGAACTTAAATCCTCAGAAGAAGGGAGAGGTTCTCCTGAGTCTTTCAGTACTTTTGACTGTTTCCCACCTCTAACATAGGGTTACCATTATTCTTTTGTCTAAGTTTTTAGCCACAAAAATGGTAAATATCCTACATAACTTAGATAAGCTTCCTCAGTGTAAAATGCTCATATAAAGCAATTTAGGCTACTCAAAGCATCTAACTAAGGTACCAAAATCAGAGGCCTAAGGCAAGATTTGTCCCACCTTACCTAGATGCGTAAATTAGGAGTTCAGTTTCCTTAGAGACCCAATAGGGGGAGACACATATACTGAGGCATTTATGCTGCCATGATGGGAGATGTACCTTGCAGGACATCTCATTCTGCACTGCCTTCAGGAAGCTTAGAGCACCTTCACTTCCACTACAGGTAATTCAATTGTCTGAACTTAGGTGAGCTGGATTTGGATCTTAGTTCTGCTGTGAGCAAATGGAGGATATCACATAAATACCCCATACAATCTAAAATTGGTACAGATAAAAAAAAATAAAACATGTAGCAGGAAACATATTATCACTGAAATGCACTAGAATATACCTATCAAATCTTAGATTTTGAAAGTAGTTTATTTACAGCTATTTTCCTTGCCAAATCTGGTATATTCTTTTAAGGAGTTAAACAGGAGACTTTGCTCTACTTCACTAGTAAGGAAGGAAAGAATGTCTCTTTGAAAAAGCTTTTCATGCCCTTCTCTCATTCTTTGTTGTACATTTCAATTGCTGTTGTCATATTTTCCAGTCTTAACATCCCCTTGAGTAATTATTGCCCCACAATTAAGACAACATTTAGAGTGGAAAAGTCATTTGTTATAGAGTTTCACTCTAGACCAATGGTGCACTCCTGTGCTTTGACTGATAACCTTTCCCCTGATAACTTGCTGGGATCTGATGACTGTTTAGTTTCACTCATTCCTGATTCTTGAGTTGAATTTTCTGTGACCTGACCTTTCAAGCAGTATATTTTCTTACTGAAACAAACATATTTTAAGAGGTCAGTAGGGGCCAGATTGATGCTCCTTAAAGCACAGAAGACATATTTAGTTACTATAGAGCACAGAGACTTTTTTCATTATTTTTCTTACCAGTTTGATGGGTTAACTCACAGGATTTTCTATACTAAGACTGGATTCTGTACTGTTCCTGTTATGTTCTCTGTATATTTATCATATGTGTTAAGCAAACTGTAGAAGAAATCAGTCAAATATACTATTATAAAAAATGTTGGATTAAATTAGAAAAGGAGGAAAATATACCAAATTTCTTTCAGAAATCAGATATTTTAAGCAAAAATCTCCATGTGCAGAGCATTGTTGTGTAGATGACTGTATGGGATATATTGCATTTATTTCCAAATAATTTTTTTAGAATAATGCTAATGGATATTTTAAAACTTACATATTAGGATGGATAATCCTCATGGTGCTAACAAAACTTAGAAGACCAGCTCCTTCCACCCTTCTCTCTTGCTGCAAATTTGGCACTGATAATGGGGCTATGCAACAGAAAAAATAAAGACACAGAAAGGTTGCACTTTAATGGGAGACTATTAAATTAAAAATGATCAAATAATGAAAGATAAAGCTGCATTCAGTTTAGTTACTCTTTCCATCTTTAATAAACATGCAATGCTACATAAAGGTGGCTAATATTGACAAGTGCTTAAGGTATTCAATTCTTCTTTCTTGTCTGTTATTCAGTTCATTTTAAAATTCCAGTTATACCCTCAGCTTTATACTTTTTGTCATAATTTAAAAGCTCAGCAGGACTCCATTGTACTTTGCATACCTACCACTGTCAAGCAGAATTTTGCATTCATTCTGTTCCTGTTTTCCATCTCAGTGTTTATTTTACATACTCTACACCTAATTCTGCCTTTTTTTTTTTTTCATATGATACCTTTTGTAAAGAATAATCTCCCTAGGACCCTACTGTTCATGTTTCATGACTGCCTACCATACACCAGGAGTTGGTATTATTATTTTTTTAGTACAAAATAAATATTCTGAAGTTGTGTGCTGTGACTGATACATCTCACATCAGCTGCCATAAGAGGGGAGGCCCAAAGAGGAGATACAAAGACTCCTTGAAACAATACCTCAGCCTTGGCCATACGGACTATCATCAATGGTCCGCTCTGGCCTCCTATCGGGAGGCGTGGAGACACACCATCCATAACGCTGCTGATTCCTTTGAGAACACACACAGAATCAGTCTGGAGGAGAAAAGACAACGCAGAAAGAACCGTGCCTCACCAACACCGCCTATGGAGACTTTCTGCTGTGCCTTTTGCAACCGGACTTGCCTATCTCGCATTGGCCTCTTTAGCCATCAGCGCGCTTGCAGCAAGCGTGGGTAGAGCCCTTCCCAAATCTTCGTTCGCAAAGCCCAGCCATGATGATGATGATGATGATGGTACATTTAATAACAGTGCAAAATAGAATTGGACAAATAGAATAGACTGATTTGCCAAGGATCTATAATGTCGCACTGCATAGAATGGGGAAGCTTACTAGGACTTCTGCAAGGATTTAACAAACAAGATTTGAAATTCCTCAATTTTAATTCAATCTGAAATAAAGGGAATTCTGAAATTTCATGTTGCCAGTTCAAAAGGAAGTACAACAAAGAGAATTATCTGAAGTGCTGATGGCCATTAATTGGAGTCTAAAAATCATAAATGCTTATAAAAATGTTTGAAACAGCCAGAAAAATCACTGCTTGTAGCTGTGTATATTATGTGTTCTAAAAGTGAGCAATCTATCTGCATTAAAATAAGTAGAAAATAATAAAGTAACTATTATCAATACATAATATATAACAATAGTGTGAAATCATCCACCGTACCAGCTTCAATTTCAGCCATGCCATTATCTTGTAACAGTAACTGACATAGCAGAGTTTGGACTAGGTAATGATAATCACTGAGAAAAGTAGGAAAAAATATTATATTTTCTTAGGAAGGAATGGGGATGTTACAATTCTGCAAATTAATGACTAGCTGTCAGTTGAGAAAGCAGGCTTCCCTCTTTCATTTTTCCTCCAAAAATCAAGAATCAAAGACAATCACTGATATTGTCAGGCATCTCATTTAAAGCTGACAGATGGAAAGAGGTTTTTTTTTTTACATAATGTGTAATTAATGGCATTCTTTGGACCACGGTTTCAAATTCATACCAAAGCCAAACACTGAATAGGAATTTTTAAAGCATTAGACAATTAAAGAGATAAAACCCCCATTTGATTATATATGTATATGAGATTATACACACAAAAGAACTTTATTAAAATTGCAATATCACTCTTTCAAAAAAGTTGGAGAACGCTGATATGAAAGTTTCCTGTGCAACGTTAATTCAGGCTTTTATGCATGTGATTATAATACAGGCTTAAGTTAAATGATCATATCCTTTTTTCCCACAGGACTTATGCCTCATTTCAGCCATGCATGCCCAGACAGAGTCTCTTTATCTGCCTACACACCCAGAAAATCAAGTGTAAAAACCCAAAACCTAACAACAATAAAAAACCTCTGGTCCAGAAGCTGTACAGTCATGTTATCAAAGTACTGCTTTTGATTTACTAGGCCTCCTGCAAGAAGGCTGCATGGCTTCCCTACTGCAGCTGGTTTATTTCTGGCCAGGGGAATGCAAGTGTGGTATGCAGGGCTCTCTGCAGCTGGCCATATAGGTTTGCCAGTGCTTATATCTTGCCAGAGTACTTGTACGTCTTCATTAGCAGATGCAGATTTTTAATTTTGAGAATATTAAACTAAGAAGTAGTCTTAAGCAACTTATATTTTCCACCCCTTAAATTAATTCAAGACAAAATGCAGCCCTGTGTTGCAGACTGTTTCACTGAGTGACTGATTAATGCAGGGAATGTTTCACAAAATGTTTTGCCTCCCTGAACGCTTGCCCTGCACCCTGTACCCTTTTCAAGTTTTAAAACAGTCCCAAGACAATTATACCTGTGAATAAGCAGCTTTCAATACCCTCGTTGTTACCA
>VWZG01004757.1:0-37283 GCA_013396735.1 Grallaria varia
AGCCTAGACATGATGATGATGATTTAGAAATACCTGATGAAACTGACCCAGCACCTTTATTAGCCAATTGATTTGAAAAAAATTAAGCAGTTTTAGCTAGCATCACAAGAGACAGTTCAAATAAAAACAGACCATTTCTTAATTACCAAAAGAAACAAGAGCAACTCAAATGATAGAAACTTTTAAGACTTCTCTAGGACTCAAACTCAAGTTAGGATACAAACTTCTCAATTTGAGATTCTGCTTTTATTCAAAAGAAACTTTTTTGTACTGCAGAAGCACTAAACACTCGTAGGCTTTTCTACTCCACACATCATATTTTGGTATAGGAACACAGAATGCAGCAAGAAAACAATGGCAGTTTAACACAGTACACAAGGAGTGAGAAAGTTTACAAACTGTCAGAAATCAGAATTTGAATGCTTAAGTTTACTTTCTTCATTCTTTTCAAGTTGAACTGAAGGGAGGTTAAGCATTGGCATGTGCAGCCCAGGGAGGTGGTGGAGTCACCATCCCTGGAAGTGTTCAAGAAATGACTGGACATGGCACTTGGTGCTATGGTTTAGTTGGTGTGGTGGTGTTCAGTCAAAGGTTAGACTTGATCCTGGAGGTCTTTTCCAACCTTCATGATTTTATGAATGGTCATTTTCTCTTAAAGGTATAGCAATGCAGTTTTTGATAACTAATTGTGAAACACTTGAAGTTGCATCAGCTGTATCCCTCTTCTTTTCTAGTCTTTATTCCAGAAGATTGTATTCACATATACAAACTATATTCAGCTCATCTATATTTAATAGAAAATATTTTTGAGAAGTAATTGAAAGAGCTCAAGTTCTACAGAACAGAGAAATTTTTGGTCTCTGATTAAGTTCTTGATAAATACTCTATAACTCACGTAACATTTATATTTTGGTGATGGAGAAATGTGCTAAAAATTACACAGTTTAAGAAATTCAGTAGCCCGTCCTCTACATCCCTCTTCTATATGAATGTTATTATCAGTCTCTATAGCACACAGTACTTTTAAGTTTCAAATTACATAACCGCAAGAAAATTTCACCCAGGTCCTATAAAACATGATATGCTGGAGGTAAGAAATATGTTCAGTGTTTTTATTTGTATCATTAGGGATGTTCCAATTAAAAAACAGCTTAGCAGACATGTGTCATCTCACTCATGGACATTTACCTGTCACAAATTTAGCCAGAGATTTATTTCAATAAAGAGTGGAAACACTACGATCATGTGTAAGCTAAAGATTTCTCTTTTGCTGCCTATTTTGGTTCTTGCAATTGATACACCTACTATAACCAAGTACTTCCCACAGAAACAGTTCCAAGCTGTTAACTACTTTATCTGCATAAGTCATCCCCAGAGCTGTGAATTTTTCCAGTTGTATTTTAGCTGCTTCTGTCAGTTGTTTTATTTTTGTTTAGTAACACTATTAAATGTTACTAAATGTAAGGGTTAAGTGTTATTTTATGTGAAAATATTTCTGAGCATTTATTTAGAAGTCAGGTTCCCTCCAAAGTGAGAACATTGCTATTCACTTGGCCATTGCTCATTATCATCTGCTTGAGACCAGTCTAGAACACATGACTGGCAGTGCCCCACTTACATCCCCACATACAACTCATAGGAACCTTAAAAAGCTCAGTGAGAACAGACTCCTCAAAAAACAGGTCCCATTTACATGTAAACAATACTAGGATCTCCTATACTTTGTTCCAATTTCTGTCACAGGGTTTGTTCCCCTCCTCAAAAATTTGGGGTAAGTTACAAAATTCCACTGACATACTCGGGTCTTACCTTTGTCTTGTCCCTCATAGAACCTTTTCCCAAAATAGACATTTTTGTCAGTGTTTCTTCCTGTAAACGCTTTAGAGAATTACCACGGGGGCCCAAAAGTTTTCCCACAAAGTTGAACTGCAAGAAAACAAATAAAACCAAACATTAAGCTCATTAGATTTCTAATCATAAACTAATATTCAAAATGGAATATTTTGCCCAAGCAACTTTTGGTCCTAGGTTCAAACAACAATCAGATCATGAATGAAAAGACATTAAGTACAATCATGTAGTACAGTCAATAGAATGTCAGTGGCTCCACCAGATGTCAATAGGATGGCAAGGAACACACAGAATAACAGAAAGGGCTTCTACAGATATGTTAACCAGAAAAGGAAGGTCAAAGAAGGTGCTACCCCATGCAAAACAATGATGGACAACATAACGATGGATTAGGAGAAGGTTGAAGTATTCAACTGATGTTAAAAAGACAGCATCACTGTATTTGTACTCCACTACTGTGTCACTAAAGAGCATGGATTACTTTGATCTCCTTATTCATCTGGAGTCATTTGAAAAGACTTGACAAGACATTTGGACAAAAGCAGCCCAAAATCCTTTGTTGTTACACTAGAACTGTTGATGAAAAAAGGCCCAGCTGCATTCACCCTACAGTGCAGAAAGTCTACAGCTCCAGTTAATTTTCTTGAGCTATAGACAAGAGGAAAGCAACCATTAAAAGCCAACTAAATATGGAAAAACAACTTTATTCACCATAGCAGTTGCAAGCTCAATTCCCTATGTAGACATGAGGTAGGAACAAGATACAATTGAGCTTATGGACAATTATAGTCCACAGAACCCATTAAATTTAAGGCTTTGCATGAACCAGTCTTCTGAAATTATCAGGCCACGAAGAAATTCTCAGGCAAATCCTTTCATTTTGCTTTTTTATTAGATATATTACCTTTTCTCATACAGGTCCTAAGATACAGTCAAGGAAAATATTCATTAGAAAAACTGCCCAAGAGAAGAGAACAAATCTCCCTGGCTGAGCATCTTGAGGACTCAGGGCTACTGATGGGGTCCTGTGTAATCCAATTTACAGTCATTATTTCAACAGAAGGTTGGCCCAGATATTTTCTAGAGGTCACTTCCAACTTAGACTTCTGATTTTATTATTTCTGAAGGTATAACTAAGGAAAGCAAATGAATTCAAACTATTTGTAACGAGTCTGAACTTCCGTAAGTCAATAAATCCTTGTCAACAGTTTCTTTAATTTAAAGGAAGCTCAGTAATCTCAAACCTAAGCTTTCACGTAGTGGAACACCCCGCCAGTTTTCCAAGCATTACTTAAGATTACTTATGTTTACTTTAAAATAGTCTTGTAAGTTATTAGAAAGAAAAACAAACACTCTTTATTCCAGCAGTATTAGTTATTTTAAAGTCAAATAGTTGAACATTGTGGAAATCTAAAACTAATGCCTCCAAAAGTTGTCATCTTATCAAAACCATGAAATCTCTAGTGCCAAGGCCAGACATTACAGCAGCTATACACAGAGCCGCACAGATGACATGCTCTAGACATTTAATGAACATGGAAATGTATCCTGAAACACACAGAATTATTCTTTCCTGTGCACCAAGGCTTCAAACATCAGATTTGACAAGTCTGAAGCATAAGAAACTTGTGTTGCAAGTCTGAAATTCTGCTCATTTGAAAGCACAGTACCTCTAGGTGTAGCTTAAAAACAGACATTAAAGGTCAGTTAAAAATGGCTTACGATGTAGTGTTTTTGCTCTCACAAAGCTAAAAGCTGTGGAACATTCCAGTTGATTATTCCATAAATAAAACCCATTCATGATATTGAATGAATCCTTTCAGAAGAAAACATTTACTCTGGACAGGCACCGCATTTTGTTCAAACTATTGGTTTATCTCCCTTTTACATCAAATTGGAAACATCCAATCAGAGGCTTATTTTGAAATATTTCATAGATATAGACACTCAATCCATCACTAATTTACTATCATTATTTATACACTGCTTTATCCTCAGCCATCAAGGAGTAGAAGGACTCAAACCTAAAGGCGCAAAACCACCACTCAGTAAGACAAATTTTAATTACAAAATTAGCAAATCCAGCCTCTGTGCTGATGAAAAACAAATCTGGCATATCCTGGTTAGCTCACTTTCAAGTTTCATGGGTGCTTTCCATGCTCCTCATTTAGGGCTTATTTGCCCCAAGAGCACAAGAACAAAGAACAAATTCAGGTCTAGTATTGAACTCAAGCTTATAAACTAATTCTGAATTGGACACACTGGATAGTAACAAGAAGCTCTCAGATCAGTCACATTCACTAGTTCTGGCTCAGAATCAGACATGACAGACTTCCCTCTTTACTCACCCTCTCAAGTATAGCACAATCACCTCCAAACTGCTGCATATACCCCAAATTGTCCTTGGGTTCACTAGCTTCAGCTTAACATTGCATTCTAGCAGTCCAGTCATGAACATTACTCTACACTGGATTGCCTGTGTTAAATCAAGGTTTGTCTCTGCATTAAACAGCTTCTAATGTATTGGATAAGTATCAGGATATTATGGATGATGGCATATAAAACAGAAGAAAGTCCCCGATGCCAAGTTGCTTCCAGACCAGGTCTAAAGGATATGCCAAAAACGGTATCTCAAGCTAAATTATAGCAGAGCCCCAGGCACCTTTGCAAAACCAGTATCAAGATGCAGATTAACAAACCTGGGAGGAAACAACTGGATAAAATGGGAAAAATTACCACCTCAACTACACTCCAAACCAAATGATAATCCACTATTGCTAAGGCGTACTCATTGTACCATTACATCATCACAAAATATGACCAGACATACATAGGTTTGAGCAAAAGGATGCAAAATTTAAGGGATGTTCCTGTTCCCAAGATCTGCGATCACTGAAAGCACATCCTCCTGTATTTACATCTCTGGTTTACTTTGTGAGTAAAGATGCACCACACAGTGCAACAGCCCCTTCTCAAACTCGAGACATGGGGTTGTATCTCTTGACCATGGTGTCCATTAGCTCACAAGTACTGACTGGGTAACTATACCAAAAGCATGTATTTATTTTCCCTTTTACAGATTACCTTAAAGTGGTGTGTAACTAAAAAAAAAATCTCCAAAGTAGAATATATTTTTAATAGAAAAGACCTTGCCCAATTGAAACAGGAAAAGATTGATAATCAGGTTTTTGCTTGAAAATTATGTCCTTTGATAGTCATAAATCCTCATTTTAAGAACCACTTTTGCAGGCATCGTACAATGGAGATAATGGACATCACTGTTTAGCACTCACTTCAGAATTATCTAATCAAAACATGACAAACAGTTATCTAGAGATTTGTTCCTTTACCAAATCACTGCTTGAAACTATTCTCTGAAAACATTTCTGGATAAATACTGTTAGAAGAACAAGCAAGTAAGATATTCTCTTCACAACCATTTGATCTGCTATATGAATTTCAGGGGGGGAAAAAGGAATTAATACCACGGCTACAGCATTTTAAAATGTATACATTACAGAAAAGGGGATATAATAGAAAAAGTAATCCTTGTTTATCCCCACCAAGGCAAGTCTGCTAAGAATGGTTCATCCAGCTTAAAATACTTAGTGAAAATATAAATGCTTGACCAAATGCTTTCCTGTAAAGCTCTAAGCACTCCATTGTCATTAAAGGCAAAGAAAGCTCTCTTGGCATACTAGTTTTCTGCAGTGGTACCTCTGGGACAGGGTCACCAGCAAAAAATAAAAAGTTCATTTAAGATTCAGAGCACTTTCCCATACAATGACCTGAAGCGAGAAAAACACCAAAGTTTTTCCTATTCATCTCAAAAAGTTAAGGCTTCTGTAGAAAGGTAAGTATTTCAAGCACCTGTGTTATACCACAAACTACTCTTCTTCACATAACATAGTAATAGGTCTTTAAACATTTACTCACAACAGAAAGCCTGGTGAATTAGTATCAAGTTGCTCAAAAGCTATCCCTGGTATTACAATTGATGCTTGTCCTTCCACATCACTTCTGGTTATGTAAGTGCATCTTCTCATTTCTACTGAGAAATCCTTAGAACTAATCTATTGTGAAAAATTGCTTTCTAAGTAGTCATGTGATTAAAATATTAATCTTTCCATGATTTTATGTAACAACTGCAGATGTATTGCATATGACAATAACATTTTAAAACAGATTTTTTCACTTTAAAAGTTGAGCTAAAAGGTTTAGATGGACACCAGTTCCACAGCTCAATAACTTTTGAGAAAATATATTTAAAGTATCACTTCAGGGAACAACAAAGACCATTTCTTCCTGACTTCTGAGATTTACCCAGTATCAAAGTGTAGATCTATGAGCAATTTTTAAAATGGCAACCTGTCAAAACTGAAATAATTGTTCCCATAGTTTTGATCCATCTCATGGAAAACCATCCTCATTCCATTTATCATCCATAGGTGATAAATGGATAAATTCCTCTTTATTCAGAACACCCAAGTTCAGCAAACTGTCAAAGCAAAGTCAGATTTCTGACACTAAGCTACTTCATAATGTGTAATCATTGACTGTGTGGGAAGGGGGTAACACCCTCCTGCCTCTCTTGCATGTATTGAAGTTCTGAAACACCTTTTGCACATTTTGGCATTTCATAGTAGTGTTAGAATAGATCCAGAGTCCCTTCACTAGGACAACCACATCATGACCTTCCTTGAGTGGCCAGCTCATCTTTTCTACCTTTAAAGTCTGTACAAGTTTGAAGATTAGTTGAGCAAGAAATGCAACAGAATCACAGGTTTAAAGGTCACATTTTTACACAAGACCTGCAGTCAGTTGAGGTATTCAGCTGATCAAACAGCAAGGTATGTAAATCACCCTGACCTCAAAGTCCTAAGCTGACAAGATCTCATTCCACTAACTGCAGTTTAGACATTCAGCATTCACACAGACTACCATCTATAGGCAACTTGATTTAGAATTGAATCCTACCTCTAAAAGCTGGCCCTTTCCCTACAAGGTTGCATATTGCATAAAAGCCCTTATGTCTCTAATCCTTGCTTGTAGTACATGCCCCAGTTACAACAGGACTGCAGACAGCATTACCAAAGCTTATTCAAGCTTCACCTAAATACCTCAGATTAATTTCCACATCACAGCAATTCAGATCCCTTGGAGGAATCTGTAGAGTTGGACCAAACTGAAAAGTCATAAGACTGTACAATCAGACCTTGAAAAGATGTGACTGGACCTGCAGTCTACAGGTGAGTTTCCACAAGGTTTTATCTTATCAAGGAAGACTGCCTGTCACCATATCACAACATATTAATTCAGAGGCTCTTTTAAATGTGTACAGGAGTCTACATTTACTCAAATGAACAATCAGTCTCAAGGAGAAATTGAGCATAACACTTGGGACTAACCGTCTTACCCTAATAATGTCTGTGCTATGAAATAATTTATCTTGGTTATTCTATCACCTATCAAGGTGATAAAAAAAAACCACCGACCACATTTAGACCAACTAGCTCTATCATGAGCTGTTAGGCCTGTTAACACTGCCAAGGGTTGAGCAAGACAAAAGTTCCCAGCTAAAGGACAATTATATGGTATCTCAGAAGGAACCAAGAACAGCAGGTAGGAGGTCAGTTAGGCACATCATTATTTGAGACACTCAACTATTTGTACACTAAGCAGAAGTCTCCTAAGGTTTTTCCCAGGGTGAGCAAAGATAGTCCAGAAAGTGCAATATATACTTTTGAATGCAAGGTCTACCAGTTTCCTTCTGCTCTGCACTTCAGATGAGTAACTTTCTGCTGCAGTTGACCTGTCACCTTCCAGGGCTGTCAGAGGTAATTGCACAGGACCCAGCTACGAGCTCATGAGAATGCATCTGACAGGACAGGTAATGTGAGCAAGAATTACCATGCCAGGCTGATCACAGCGCCTGGGCTGCCTGACCTGTATTGAGGCTATTATGATTTATTCAAGGAGTCAGAGTTAGAGACAAGTTTTGAAGAGGAAAAGGGCAATGAAATACATGTCAGGTCTAGCAAGCTGTCTGAATGGGGGCAGGGCACTGATGGGTTGTTTTGGTCCTCAGACCTCACTTATAATAAAAAAATTAAGATAGGGCTAATGAAATATCAATATACCTAAACAGAAGGGGCATCTTTCCTTCCTGGAGTCATTACTGGGAAATACAAACAAAGGAATAGTTTCTGCTGGCAAAAATCATTTATATTTGTTGTTATTTTCATCTTCAGATATTTAACCCTGTTAACAATTCAACAATTTTTAAAATTTGGAATTTATTTTTGATCCAATTTAAAAGCGGTATCATTTAGTTAGGGAAGGACCATTCTGTTAATGAAGTCAAAACAAACTTAGTTTTTTCACCACTTCTTGGATACTGAAGTCAGTCAGATTAAACCCAAACTGGTAACCCAATGCTTGTTTGACAGATTCATCTATTATTGTAATGATTTGATAAGTTTCAAACAGCAGATTCTCAGGTCACTAACACCATAAAGATTAAACCTCCTGAAAAAAAATGGAGGTATAGCTTTGTCCAGGACCTTGCTGAGTGTGACCACCCAGCCAATTCCTTATGCACCAAGCAGTCCATCCATTAATGATCCAACCATGTCTCTCCAGTTTAGAGTAGAAGTGCCATATGAGACCGTGTCAAATGCTTTGCATGAGACCAGGTAGATGTCAGTTGCTCTTCCCTTATCCCTCAACATTGCAATCCCATTGCAGGAGGCCACCAGTTTTGTCAGTCACAACTTGCCCTTAGTGAAGCCATGTTGGCCACATGTCCTCTACAGAGCTCAGTGGAACCAAGATGACTAGAGCAAACCAATATCTACTCCACAAGTCTTGACAAAGCATCCTTAACTTCTGAGTCTTCCACTCAACACATGAAATATCAATAGGATTAGCATTTAGAGAAAGAAAAAGGACACAAAAAGACTTGGTTCCTCTGTGTACAGGCATTCAAAACTGTCACTCACTGCAGACTACAGTACATCAGGATAAGGTTTTTAGTTTGCCATATTGAAGCCATGTAATTTCATATAATGTATCAATTTATTAGATCCAAAAAAAACCAAGCCTGGTTCTAATAAACAAGTGATAGCAAATTGCAGTGACTGCTTGTGGTTCAGGGTGGATGCTTTTCAGAGAATATCAAGACTGCCTATCCTAATTCTGAAATGATACTCACCCCTCAAAACCACTCCTATACAGCGAGAAATATTTGTTCTTTTTGACTATACAGAATCTTTAATAAGTAGCCTTTAACAAAAACATCCATTTTTATGTAATAAAATAGAAATTTCTAAGAAAAGTTGAGCCCTTTCATATTGGGGTAAAAATATTCTTACATACAAAATACCTAGGATTTTATTCACTCTGGCAAAAGGGAGATTTGTATAAGTAGACATACCAGTACTCTGCTTTCTGTGGAGCAAGTCCTAGCGGAGACACAGGAACTCACATGGCATGTCTGTACAAAGCAGTTGTAACTCTCTGCCCCCAGATTCTGGTGGTCTGAATAGACATAAGGGATTACAAAGCTCTGTCTAGAGAAATTCAGGTTGTATTCCATGGCACATACCAGACTTTATTCCAGCACGGACAGTCACACAGGAGTGGATCTACCCTCTCAAATGATGGCAAGGGCTTTCCTACTAGCTACCTTAATTTATTTCAGTGTTTAGTCCTGCAAAGAAAGTCGACACTAAAGAAGCAGAAAGACAATTCAGAAAGGAGTGTTTCCCTTTTTAAAAGCCATTTTGCCTTTCTTCCCCTTGAGCTCAAGTATCTACATCCCAACATTTGTAACAAGAACCTCCTGCTTGCAAACACTGACCATGTAGTGAGCTGTCCCTATCTTTTCCCTTCCCATCTTTATTCTTCTGTATATAACTCTACTTAGTCATAGAGATAACTTAAGTCAGAGTTCCAAAGAGGTGCCCACATGATATGCACTCTTGCACTCACTATAGCAGTATTTCATGAAACTTTCAACAGCAGCAAAGCAACCCCTGCAAGTTACACAGCACAGGCCTGTGAAGAAAAAAAAAAAAAAAAACCACCTGATACTGTGAGGAAAAAACAATTAGAAAAGGTCTTCCTAAACATAGGGAAGAAGTAATGAAGGAACTTTTTCCTCCATGAGCAGAGTCTTGAAACTTCTAACAGGAAGAAAAAGTAATTTCAAATAAATGAAAAATGCTAATATGATTGTCGTAACAATAACCTTAGAATTTTAAATGGGACCAAAATAAAGCTCCACAGCATGTTGAATAAATGCTTCCAGGCAGCAGTATTTTAGGGAAGGATAATACTTGGCAGTAAAGAAGTGTTAAGAGTTCATGGTGGTCAAAGATATTAACAAAACAGTCCCTACCCCTCCAGAACAGACTGCATGATTTAGTAGTGTAGCTGTAACTCATTCAAGACTAACAATGGCTGAAACTTAAGAGGATGAGAAATTTACACAATGACTTCCTTAATGGTGCATTTTAAGCTGCACTTCTCTAGCTACGAGGAAGTTTCAAAGCATGGCATCACAGCCAACTTTAATATTTTTTGTTTTGATATTCTGAAGAGGAAGATCCTGCTGTCCTGAAAATATGATTCATTTATTTGGCCTCAACATACTATTTTTTGTGACCAGCGCAACTTCCCTGTACATTTATTCCAACAAGAACTATTTCTACCTTAGAGCCCTTACACAAATGATTGCAGAACAGCAACTATAGTGACTTATTAGTTTTTAATGTAACAGTTAAAAAAAACCCTAAAGACACTAGTGAAATGCCTTTAAGAAGCACTCAAATTTATTAAGTATGAAAATTGGGCTTACCTTAGGGAATTGTTTTACTGGAATCAGAACTTTTTGTCCCAACTTCATGTTCTTATTGATGACCACATCAATATACTTTTCTTCTTCCTTGCCTTCGCCTTTTTGGAATTTTTCAATTTCTGTTAAAAAAAGTTATTTTATCAGTTTCATATGACAATCTAAGAGCTGAGAAACTTCACAGTCAGTACAAATAAATTTCAAAACTAATACTGTATGGCATAATACATATGTCATATTGTGTATTTAATTGGCTATACAAGGTCAATAGGGTAAAGCATGTTTTGCTTTTTCAGGCTTTTATATTCATGTTTATATCAGCACCTTGAATAACATAGCAAATGCTGTACTAGCTTTTAACTTAACACTTTGGATATATTTTTTAATACATCTCAAGTTGTAAATATTCACAAATACCTTTATGCATGTTTAAATTCCAAAACAAAGCATAATACTCAAAGGTTTTATTCCTCCTCTTCAAAAAAAATACGCAGTTTTAATGGTGGCTGTCTACAGTGTACTTAGGAGCAAGTGTCAAGTTAATCTTTCAGAAGTTCAGGAATGTAATTGAGGCAGAGAGATCATACCCAAAAATCTGAGATTAGCGTTATACCAACAATGACATGATTAGGAATGAGATTTAGAAGTTCAAAAGAGGCTGCATGACACTTAATTCGATATACATAAAAAACTGACTCTTGATTATAATTCTCTCTAAATATTGACTCTCCAGCATGCTAATGAAAAATTGCAGATTTCATTTCATTAGTGAGGAATCATGAGGAGCATACAAGGCAACTAAAAGTGAAGCGCTGCTTGAGGTATTTGCTGGATTAGATCCAGCATGCTGGGGCTGCAGCATTAAACGTGTTAGCACATCCAAAAATCCAATCGATTTCAAAAGTGCCACAAGAGTTCTTCTATGGGAATCTAGCATTTGTCCTCCACATTCATCTTTATATCTTGCTAGTTTTTCACAACAAGAAGCAGCCTTCTACTCTACTCGACCATCAGAATTTAAGGACAATTATCAAGACCTTTAAGTTTCTTTAGTGGGAATGTGATTTTATGCCAAAGGGAGAGAGTAATAAAAACTTGAATGCATAGGAGAAAACATCCTTTAATAGTCTTTAGAAGAATCCAGTTTGAAGTTACATTCAATGAAAAACAGAATAAACCAACATTTCCTACTACGGAAAAAACTCAATGCATCATTAGACTTATTAAATAAATACCACCAGTCCATTCCCATTTACTACTACGGAAATGAAGATGGCAACATCTTATCTTTCCCAATAACAAACTCCAGTCTTCCATGCAAGTTTCCACCTCACTAGCACAGCACATGAAATAAATACAATTTATCTAAGTTAGTGCTCAGTGACTGAAAAATTAAGGAAGCCAAACTAGCCTGGGACTCTCTGAATGCTTCTTGAAGGAAAAGCCTTCCCCAGCTATACTTTCACATCATCTTGTCAAATCTCCAGGAATTTTTTTCATTTATATGGATTTGTGCAATATGAACATTCTGGATGAATCCTAACAAAATAACCTTGCTCCAAAATGTCCTTTGTTTCAGCATGCTCAGAAAAAAAACCCCAAAACCTTTAACACTTCATCACACAGGCTAAAAACAACCAAAGAGCATTTTAACAGCCAAATCCAGGTAAAAATGGAATTCACATGTTCTTTGGAGACGCCACGTTATAAACTAGAGAATTATGGGCAATTAAACAGATGTAAAGTTGTATCTGTTTAACTTGGAACTCATTTGCAGGTGAAAGTAAGTTCTTGAATTAAAATTTTATAGGTTGTGATGTTCCCACTCAGAAAATAGGTGATGGATATTGTATAGAAGTCAAACTTTCCAAATACCACACTCAAAAGCACAGTATTATCACAGCACTCAAATACAAATAAACTATGTCTAACACCCCTCTTTCCTGATAAACCAAGGGCAGTAGTGATAAAACTGATTTCTCTTGGCAAAACAAGACTAGCTACTTAAGAGGTTTTTGTTTTACATGTAAAAAACAACACTAATTTTTAAGGCTGCTGTTGGTATCCACAATTACTATAAACACTCAAAGCTCAGAAATTACCAAAGTATGCTGTTCCTTTAGCAATATTTTACAAAGAAATATCAAATATTAAAACTAATGAAAATACATCCTTTTTTCATGACTGAAGCAAATGCAGTTACAACAAAATTTCATGACTTAATTTAGCATTGACTTTAAATGTTAGGACTAGAATTTGTCAAAAATCAGAAAGGCACAGTTCAACTCCATTCAATACAAAATTCAATTAATCCACCGTGCTGCATTGCTTTGTGACAGATCAGTGCACCAAAACCTCCTGGTAGTTCAGCTGATACTAGGCTGATACAAGACCTTTATAAGCTTTCAGTCATAACTGTTACAGGGCAGGACTTCTCCCTGAAGAATCTAAACTTCCAAAATAAACGTATCTTTAACAAAGCCCATCATGTTTTTATGAACTGGTAAAGCTAAAATTTGTTATGAATCAACAGTGGTTTAAGGATCTTCTCAGAAATTGCCAAGAAATATTATACCTAGAAGCAAGTTGTTCCAGGAACATTCAGACCTCTCAGATGGACTTCAGGTTAAAATGCATTTCAAGAGTAAAATACAGAGTTCTATCACAGCAACCTTTAGCTGCGACAGGTGCATAAATTCCTAAGAGATCAATACACTTCTATTTGTATTTCCAAATATTTTAACTTGCATAAGTTGTTTGAATTCAGTATTTGAAGGACCTGATTGCCACAATGTGATTAATGCTAAATACATTCATGATTTTTCAGTTTTAGTTAATAAATATATTAATGGTCATAAAAGACCATTTCCGTCTTGCTCTGGTAAACACTGAACTCAAAGGAGATTATGTAAATGTGAAAAGAAATCCAGTAATTACTCCTAAAAATCAGTTTTCCAAGTATCCACATGCTTTTTATTGACTATTTTAAGAAAAAACACTTTATTCTTTTACTTGCAGTGTTTCAACAACTTTCCATTTGCTTGGAGAAGCTACTGAAAGACATAACAGGCTGCAAATCAACTCTCCACAAAATGGATCAAAATTTTCCCTATTGGTTTTAAAGTCAAATTACTTTTCTAACAGCCACAACACATTTATGTACAAATTTTAATTTATTTGCACTCAAATCAGAGGAATGAAATACAGTAACATCAGAATTTTATTTGTATGTGCACAGCTCATGCAATATTATTCACATACATCGAGCTTTAAATAATTAGGGAAAAATCATTCCAGAGCACGCAGGAAATCCAATCAGATTTTCAAGGTCAAAGGGATAGGAAGATTTGCCTTTTCTTAATCCTTAGATTACATTCTGTACTGTTTAGTTATATGAAGTAATGACATTTCCTAGATCACAAACAGTAAATAAACATGTGATTAAAGCTTCCTATAATGCTAGAGATTAAAATCCCATGTTCCCACACCAAGGATGCAGCTAATGCAACAGGAATTTAACTGAATGCAGTAATAACTGCATGGATTTTTTTCTTTACATTTAATCATAGCAGAGATCTAAGCAATGATTAGTCCGCAGTTAATTCACCAAATAACATTGCTAGATACATCAGATACTGACAAAGTAGAATTGTTTCACATTAATCTTCAGTTAGAATTAATCTTCCTGGGGCAGAACTACAAGCTCAGATTCCAGCTCCCTCTGTTAAGCCAATATAAACACTTCTGTTTAATGCAGAGCAAAGTGATGCTCTGTTTTTCTGTAGTAAATCAATACAATAAACAGAAGATCAAATGTCAAAGTAAACAGAAATGTCTATTGCATTTGCCCTTAAGACAGTATTTCCTCAACACAAGATCAGGAGAAACAAATCAGGTATATTTGCCTGTAAATTCTTAAACTTTCTACCACTTAAGAAACTTATCGATCACTCCATTAAATCCAAACTTCACACTAATTTTTTACTACTCCAGATGGAAGGACAAGGGAAAAATCCAAGGCTCATTCCAGGACATGCCAATGACTGTTGCTTCAGAGAACAGGGCATTGACGAACTGCACTGCAGTTGCACTAGAATAGTTTCCACATTCCTCCTATAAGTGAGAACATTTTAAGAATCACATCTTTTAAAAACACTCCTAAATCGAGTAGGTTTGAGAATTACTAAAATTATACATTAGCATCAATATATATCACTTTATTTGGGCAATTTTATTACCTTGTATCTAAGAAAAAGAAACATCAATCTTTAGACCAATCAAGCAAGTGTATCATTTAACTATTGAAGTATGCCCCCACTGCAACAGCATTTCTCAGTAAATTCTCAAGACTTCACAGTTGACTTAGAAAAATCACACCACACTCAATTCAGAAAGCTCTTCAGTCAAACCAAAGGCTGCAGAAGTATCTTTACATACTTTTCCTGTCCTTTTAGTACTTGAAGAATCACTGCTATTGACCATTGCTGCAGGTACAACACTGAGCTTGATGGCCATCTCCTCTGGCAGCATGGTTTCTTCTGGTTTCACATTAGAAAAAAAAAAATCAAAATTATGGCATTACAAAAAAACCCCCATATTTTGATTTATTTATTAGTTTGCATTTTATGAAGATCCCCTTAAAGGAACATGAGCTTTGGTAAGGGACAAGCTCCCAGAGCAAGAGGGGAACTCCAAGTCAGCTGTAGCAGAATTTCTGAACAAAAAATAGTTTTTCCTTAATGGAGGAAAAATCAATTCCATTTTCCCAAATTTTCTACAATCTTTCCAGTTCAGAGTATCACTAAGGACTTCTGAAACAGTCTTTGTAGGAAAAACATTACTTTTATACCATGGCTAAAGTTTGCCAGCATTCTGTACTGTTTATTTGAAAATTTCAGTTGTGGGAAAACCCATACTTCATCTCAGAAGGCACATTTAAGAGCACCTATTCTAACAAATAAAGAAAAAATCACAATTTGACCTTCCACAATGAAGCCAAGTCAGAGGAAAACTGCGGAGCTGACTTAATGCCCAAAGTCCTTCCATGACTTTGGGTGAATCCAAAGTTCAGTAACACCGGATAGTGAACCCAACTATAGTTCTAATTTTGACAATATCAATGAGAGATGAATCTCATTATTGTCACAGTAAAGTGGTCTTATTCCCTGTCCCGCTAGGGGATGATTAAAAGTTCTTTGAAACAGTACCTTTCCAAACATTTGACTTTTGAGCTGAAAACTATGCACAGCATGAACTTGAACTAGAATCACCACTCTAAAGCTTTAATACACTGCAAAAGGCTTGCTGAAATAAACCCCACAGGTTTCCCTTACAACAACCTCTAAGAGACCTGCTCTCACTCTCCCTGTCCTGTTGATCATCATGAAGCTGGACAACCCCTCCAATTTTGCACTAAGAAGGAGCAAGCTTAGCCTCCTGCTTTTGAGCATCTTAAAACACGTCTAGCATACTCTAGTTTGCTTCAAAGCAGTTTTTCTGTGCAGATATTCACAAAAGATCCACAATTCCCCAATTTCAACAGTATGTAGCATCCCAATTCCCCAGAAAAACCACACAATTAAGAGCAGCAACTAAACATTTTCTGATGTAAATAAATGCTTGGAAAAATACCCTTCTTCCCACTCCCTAGACATTTCCAAAGTAAATACTAATTAGTGTATCTTCATAAAAAGGGCAAATTAGAGAATTAAAGTAATCAAGTAAACAAAAATAGCCTCAAAAATTTTAAAATAAGAAAGCTAAATATATGTGCTATGGCAACATATAAACCCATACTGAATGGGTCTGAAATATATAAAAAATTCAATAAATTTTTTTAGCTTTTAATGATGCTGCTCTATCACTCTGCTCACCCCTGTTTCTTTATGAGCCTCAGAAAACTTCATCTACCCTCCTCAGTCAGTATTTTGATGCCTTAAAAAAAGCAGTCTTAAAATCACAAATTTTGCCTCTATAATAGGTCCTAATTCTGAACTGGCATAGAAAGTAATACATTAAGAGCATGAACTGTGCATAAAAAACAGGAATTTGTTTCAACTAACGCACATTATTACAACAGCTGAATTCAGAATAACTGTCTTTCACATGCCACCTTAATTTTGTAAAAGAAACTGACAATCTAATTTGAATTTACAATAAAATGAGTGGTTCATGCTAGAATGATGTCTACAGCATTCAAAATCTTCAGGTTAATAATAATATCCCTGTTGAAGGACTTAAACCAATCTTTATTTAAATTGCATTCATAGGCACTTTAAGTTCTATTTTACAGTCTAAGTACTACTGCCTGCACTGATCTGAAAATATATTTCAGTCACCAATATGACAAATATTTTGAATGGGCCTCTTTATTTCAGCAATTCAAGACTAATTGAGCACCTATTACCTTCACATCAAAAATAACTCCACTGAAATCTGTTTAGACTGATTAATATTAGCAATGAGTTAGAAAGTACCACAGTAGGAACTGTCAAAATCATATATCAGATATTAATAGATGTTTAATCACTCTTGCTCAGGCAGCAAACAAGATGCAGATATAGGCATCAGTCTCATATACTCCACTGGAAAGTATTTCACATTCTGAAGATAATTTATAACATGATTTACCTACTGCTTACAGCTTTCTTTAAACATGAATGTCTCTAAATTAGAAAGGTCTGGTATCCACTAACTACAAAAAAAGATCAACTCATTTGTCCTGTAACTTTAAAAAAATTCTAAAGTTAACTTAGACATACAGGTGGAAACAAAGTACTCAATGTCCTACATCCAAACCCTTCAAGCCTGACTGCCCCATTGCTCCCTGCCACAGGAACACCTTATCTTACTGCCTGAATATTGGCAGAAATATTGGCTTTTGTCCTGCTTGGTGCAGGACTCTGGACCTTCAGAGGTTCCTTAGAGCCACTGGCACCTCATGATCCTTCCCATAAGTAGGAAGTGCCTTATAAAAGACCCTGTTTTGTTACCGTATCTACTGCACAAGACCCTCTGCAAGTACAATTCCCTTTCTCCAAGTACAATTCCGTTCTTCCACATGACAGCGCAAAAGTGGAGGGTGCAGCCAGATGGGGGTCAACCTCTTCTCCCAGGTAACATGTGACAGGACAAGAAGAAATGGCCTCAAGTTTTACCAGGAAAGGTTTTTTCCTAGTAATCAGCCTAATTTCTTGATTGAAAGAGTGGCCAGTCAGGGAAATCATGGAATTGCCATTCCCAAAGTGTTCAAAAGGCATATGGATGTGGCACTTGGGGAATGGTTTAGTGATGAACACAGTGGTACTGGGTTAACCCTTTGAGATCTATTCCAATTTCAATGATTAGAAATTATTCTATGTAGTAGCACACAAAACCCCAAAGGAACAGCTCTGGAAGCCCTCTGAACTATATAGAAGGTATGGTAGAAACAATACATAGTTAGTGTTAAGTGATCTTTCTGTTCAGAAGACATTTCTTAGGGACTTTTAAGCATAAGCCTAAACTGGTTCCCTCAAAAAGCAGCATGCAAAAACATGATAATTGGCAGTATAGATATAAAGCTACTTTGGATGCAGATTTTAAGTGTCAAACCATGACTTGTTTCAGAAGGGGATCCAACATACAGAGCACCTTATACAACTTGGGGCTCAGGTAAAATTAATGTTAGTATCATGTATCAAGAGCTGTTTAAAGCAACTGTTCCATCTTTTTTCATTTATATGTATGAACACAGCCAGGTAACCCTTGCACGAGATTTAACTTGTCATTTTGGTGAGTCATCAAGAAGGGTCTATAATCTTCCTGCCTTATTATGCACATAGTGCTGCTCAAACTTTGTGACTCCTTTGACAACTTTAGCAAGAAAAAGCCTATGTCAGATCTCACTTGACAAATGGATACAACCTGCAGCTCTTAATATGCAAATATCACATTTTAAACTATGTCCAAGTTGAAACAATAGACATAGCAAATCCAGTCAGTGAACTTTAAAACAGACAGACTGAGCACTATTAAAGACCACACTTGAAGCTCTAGGGCACTGCCAATGACAGTGTTGTCTAAAAATCTGATGATAGACTCAAACAAACCACATTTAAAACTGGAAGACAGCTATGCTGTCAAAACACATCTTCACCAGGGATTTTTCCATCATTATATTTTGTATAATTGATAGTTACACAAGTAAGTGTACAGATGTTTATCCAGCACTATGCAAGATTTATGTAGCCATCAGCAAGACATAGGAGTTTTATCTTCCCCTACTTACCTAAAAATCATTTTGAGCAACTAGAGCCTTACCAGCACCCCCCATACCAACTGACAGAAGGCCACGGTACAGCCTCACACCCTGGCAATCCTTAGCTCGGTAATGTGTCATATCCCACTGATAAATCCCAATAAAACACAAACTCACACCTTCTGTAAATCACAGTTTACTTGAAATCAACACTAAATCCAAAATTTCAGGAAACATTCTCAAATGCTGCGGGAGCTGGCTGATGTCATCGACAAGCCACTTTTTTTATAAGGTCAGGGTCATCAGGGAACATCACTGATGACTGAAGCAAAGCAATTATCAGTCTCATTTTCAAGAGCAGGATGAAGGATCTGGGTCACAACAGGATACTAAAGTTCACCTTAGATCCCCTGGAAGGTGATGCAGTAACAAGCCCTGGAAAAATACTTCTAGGCATACAAGGACAAGGTGAGCTTGAGTAGTTTGCATGAATTTGTGACATGGAAGTCACCCCTAACCAAACAGAGCAATCAACAACACTAGCACCTCACAGATTAGACAAAAGCAGGTATTTGCCCACCCCATCTGTAGTAGGGTTTTTATACTGTTTCCCACACCATCCTCACGTGAACTGATAAGGTACAAGCTAAAGATGCAGACCAAAAATTGACCTGTGTGGCTCAAAGGGGTGTGTTAGAGGCATCACCACCAGCCCAGATAAAGGTTGGACACTAGTGGGTATATGCTGTCAAACATCATCAATGGACTGGCTGATGGCACAGAGTGCAATTTCATCAAGTTTACAGACAGTAGAAAACAGGGACTGATTAAAACGTCAGAATATTGTGATGACACTCAGAAGTACCTTGAAGGGGTAGAGGAATGGGCTGACAGCAGTCACATGAAGTTCAATGGAAAGTCATAGTCCTGTGCCTGTGGAGGAATAACCCCATGCATAAGAACAGTCTGGAAATCAAACATCCAGAAAGCAGCTTTGCAGAAGAGGACCTGAAGCTCAAACACCAGAACAACACTGCCAGCACTTCGGAAGAGGTGATCTTTCCTCTCTACCGAGCACTCATGTGAGTTTAAGCGAGCTGTTTGATTTCTGCTGTTTTACTGAAGAGTTTTGAAATGATTGTTTGAAGTTTTGTGCCATCTTCAGTACATTCAAAAAAATACTAGTTCTAATAAATTCTGCCCCCACTCCAAGATTTATTTCTCAAGAAATACTGTAGTCCACCAAGCCATGATTTTTTTTACCTGAAAGCATGCTAGAATTTAGTGTTATTCACACGTCACAGGATTATATATGCACAAACCGTCCAGAGAAATGTATATGGACAGATCCAGGGTACATTGCCTTCCTTATCCACAGTCCCACCACTGCTCTACTCCACAGGGCTGAAAATGCACACATCCTTCCAAAGTTACATAGCTCTTCCCACTGCTTCCCAGAACATCATTGTCTAAAATACATTTTCTGTCCAATAAACACTTGTCATTGTTCATATTTCACACAGAGTTAGGGCAGGCAACAGAGATGAGGCTATCACGAGTACCTATAATGTTTCTAAATTCTTATATGGAATTCAGTAAAGCTCAGGGCAAACAGACACTATTAGGACATAGAAAAGTCATACCCACTGATCCACCTTAACCATTACCAACAAGCATAACCTCAATCTTACTACAGAATTGATAGAAACATCTATATATTTTGTGACATTGCAGTTGTCAGGTGAACTAGGTAAGTGAATGCAACCACTGCTTCAGAGCCAGTGAAAGATTAACCATTGAAAACAGCATGTGCTGGAGTAACCTTTATGTGTCTCTGATTCAACCTACTGTTCATAATTTTCTCAGCTTGCTGATTCTAAAACAAGTTTCCTGGTCCTGTGATGTAAATTGCTCAGATTCCTGAGAGACAGTACCTGCAATTTTGTTTACTAAAGCACAAACTATTTATACGCAAGTAAGTTGTGTAAAGAAACTTGTATAGAAAGAAGTCAACCACAGATGTATGCCACAGGAGGTAAGATGGATGCGTTTTATACTAATTTGTAAAAGAAAAACCTCAAGAATTTGAAAAATGCTTCCAGGGAATACTTATGGGAAAGGTAACAACCCAAATATCCTATAGCATTTGTGTATTCCAATCTCCAGATGTATGAAACAAACCTCTGGAGAGTAGTTGGCACAGGTAAGAGAAAGGGGACTAATTCCAACACACCACCCTGGATCATATTAAAACATCCCCAATACTCTGATCTCAAAGCCACACTGGACGGGGCTTTGAACAAGCTGGTCAGGTGGACTGTGACCCTTCCCATGGCAGAGGGGTTGAAACCAGATGCCCTCTAAGATTCCTTCCAACCCAAACCATTTTATGATTCCTTCAGAAGGCCATTACTCCCACTGCCAGCAAATATAAGAGGTAAAACCTTAACTTTCGACAAAATTATTGCAGGCAGTGCTTTTATTATTTGTCCCACATAACAGTCCTTGGCTGCAGTAACGCAGCTTGGCAGGAAAATCATACAAAAGGCAGCTTGTACATCTACTGTCCTATGGGAAAGTGCAGCTTAAAGAAATTTGTGTGGAAATTTTATGTATGAGCCTTAACTTAAATTGGATGTTAAAAACTTAGCATCCAATTAATTTTTAACTAGCAGAGAGATAACATTAATTACTATCCCTTCCACATGCTCAGTAGCAGGTGAATGAAAATACATTGTCTATATATGAAGACAGATATTAGAATCAAGCATATTGCTACCACATTCAAATTTTTTCCCAATTAGTAGTCTATTAAACATACTCAAAGTTAGTTGAACCACTCCATGGAATTTTACAACAAGACCACACTCCGCTCAAAATGTGATAAGCCTTGTCCAGTTTATGGACTCATTCCAACTGCAACTCAAAGGGAAGCACAAACATCTTTCAACAGACCAGTTTTTGCAGGAAAGCACCAGCATTTACAGCTGCACTAAGCCTGGTCCCTGTAGAACCATGTGCTTGCACATGTAGCACCTTCACTGAGGAAAGCAACTCTTCCAACTTTCTGGCATTTGTCAAAAAGTTGTTCTAAAACTAGTATTTCTAGCATTCACCTAATAGAACATTACTCAACTTAAGAGAAAAATTAAACAGACCATGTTTTACACCTGCATAAGTATCTGAAGTAACTACCAAGTCATGCCAGCAAGCTTTGGCTGAAACACACATTATAAAGTTAAAATATACTGCAGTTTTAGTAGCACTTTTGGAATAGTCTGAGTTGCCAAAGGAAACAGCTCCTACCTAAAATCTGTCTGAAGAGAATACCTTCATGTTTACTCTAAATAAAATTAAGCAGTTCCTTCTGACTAAGTTATATTTCAGGTTAGTAAATTTATTTATAAAAAAACACATTTCTTTGGTAAATAGCATTTTAAAAGCTCTTGGCCAAGTTTCTTTTCAACAGACATGATTATGGTATAGCTGTAAGAAGCAGAATACCTGTATGTCCTGTGCAACAACTCAGCAGTCAATATATTGATTTTCTTACTAATTTGTTTTGAAGAGTTTAAAATCAAGCGCTTATGTAAAAGTGGAAAACATGACGCCTGAGTTTTACTGCAACCACATTAGGTCACACAGTTACGTGATGAATTAACTTTAGACATATTACAGGTTCAATTTTAATCCAGCTAATTTCAAAATCCCAGCTTCCACTGAACTTGAATTTCCCTATGATGAGGACGTGTATTACAAATTTTCTTAGGGAAATAATTCCTATATTATATTGTTTAAATAGCAGATTTCAGTGCATTTCTGCAGATCATGCACAGAAAATCAACTACTACAAAGTATCACACATACAAGGCAGTTGACACCTTCAAGTGCAGTGGAACAATTCCCAGCCAGGGAAATTCACCTACATTTAAGGTGAGACAGCAAAACCTAAACCAAAACAGTTGCACTGGGAAGCTGCAGAAGCTGCTACCAAGCAGACACCTGCCCTACCTGTCCCCCACCTGCCTTCATAACCCCATATATTCAAGTTTCTGCTCCTTCATCACTTCTGTCTGCCAAGAAACAGCAAGAAAAGTACCTGAGGTGCCATTACTTCTTGGTTAATGATGCTCAAATTGCTTCTATATGGGAAAGAAAATTTTGAAGCTCCATTTTCTAGAAGTATAGAATGAAGTTATCTTCTAGATGTGGCAGAGGACAAAGGGGATGCATTTCAAAAAAAAAAAAAAATACGGCTGCTTAAATTCAGAGTCTGGGTGCCCAAAGGATGAAGGACAACTGAGCAATAATCACTTAATGGGGTAGATTGTTCTATCACTCCTTGCTACTAGAGAGGAAAAAAAAAGAGGCAAAAAGTGCATTTGGTAAAACCAAGAAACCCAAACAGTCACAATGGATATTTATGGACCCATGAAGTCTTCTTAAAGAATGGGTCATGTTTTACTAAATTTCAGATCTTGCTTCCACTTCTCAGTTCACTGATCTTAGAGCAAGTGTGGGAATGACATATCCAGTTACATACAGAATTACCACCTAAAAGGCTGGCATGTGCTGTTTTGCAAACACCAAAGAAATAAACATGCTTAACTGAATTTACTGTCCACTAATAAATCTGAAAAGAACAGTTATTCACAGGGAAGATGAGCTATTCCTGATGCCATCAGAAAAACACACTAACCAAAACCTCTACCAAATTTGACATGTGGCTTTAAAGACCCAATCATCAGTGTATCATAGGGTCAAAAAAACCTAGAAATGTATTTATAATCTTTGTTGATTATAAATAGAACTACATTCCCATGATTGTTCTTTTTGCACTGTCCCTTTCTAAAGCAAGACAGAACTAATTTAACAAGTTACTATTTCAATTTGCTATAACAGCTTCATCTTAAAAACATGAACATGACGCTAAATTATCAGAAAGAGCTGGAATGAGGTAAAGCTTTTTTCACTAAATTCATACAGCTCTTACTACCCTTGCATAACAACTATCTATTGGCAGTACCTCTTGACAGAAGCATGAGATTAACTATGTAGCCAGCCAGGAGCATCTATTCTCTTTATTTTTTTTTTCTGAAGGAGCCATCTGCTCTTACTTCTTCATTTTGTGGTTTAGCTTGAAATTGCATTCACTGTTCTCTTAGGATTTCAATCAGGTACATGTAAAAGTGCCTCCCATGTCAGGATGGCTATGTTGAGGATTAAATATAGTTGGGTAAAAAGGGGTCATTAGCAAAAGCTGATTGCCTATAATTGATACAGCTCAAACAGCTAATCATTCATCAATACAATGAAAGAAAAATAATGCTAACGTTTGTTTTTTTACAGCACAGCTTGACATCCATTACTGACAGTATGCACAGCCATGTTTAAGGTACCAAGCCTAAATAAAAGAACTATACTTTTTGCATTCCCTGCACTCAGCCCTTTTCAGATGACTCTGCAGAAAAGTTTTAAATCTCAGCTTTGACAACATCAACAAAACAATCCAAATGAGGTGCCCAAAAACACCTCATACAAATGCTGACAAGACATACCAACATGATTAGCATCATTCACACAGACTTAATAGTAACTATTCATTATTCCTGAAAAATTTACTCAAATCCAAGCTACAGGTTTGAGCTCTAGCCAGGTATTACTCCAGAGGAATAATATTAAATTAATAAAAGATTCTGAAAGTACTGTACAGAATTAAAGCTATAGCTTTACATTATACTTCACCCTAGTAGGAAAGAAAAATACATTTTGTTCAATTTTTCCAATCCACTTCACTGTTTTCCCCAGCAGAAAGGCCAAGCAGGAGGCTATCCAGCAATCTGAGCACTTTACTCAGTGCCTAAAGTAACTACTCAGCATCCCAGCAGGCAGTCTTCTAGCCTAGGCGACTAGTCATTGGAAGCTTTGGTCATTGCTTTGAGCACATGGGCATGGCTAAGGGATTAGTGCATCCAGGACCTACAACCTACTCAGAGGTAGAAAATAGATTATGTTAGCACAGTGCTCAGTGTACCACTTCAGTCTCAAGAAACTATGATCTACTGGTTAAGAAAGCAAATCATGTCTATTTCCCGCTGTCACGTTATTAATGTGAAGGGTAACTTGCCTAGAATTCTTCATAGAATTGATCCCACAGACAGCTACTTGCTACTTATGTGGTAATGAAATATACATCAGCATTTTTAATTAACCTTATACTGAACTATGTGAACTATTACTTAGTGTTCCAAACAAGGCCTATTATTTCAGGTCTGCAAACTGTGTAAGTGCATCTATAAACAAATAATTTATAAATAACATTATGGTAATTCCCCCGCACTCTCCATTTAATCAGCTGATATTATAAAGTGATATTCTAAGAGCTTGAAGATTAGAAGTCTGGGATAGTTTCTTTTAAAACTTCAACACTTACCAAACTGGACTGACAGCAGTCCAACTAGTTCAAGTACATAGGAAGAAAACACCTCAGGCCAAGGCTATTTCAATTGCCACCCAGAGAATCACAGAAAGGTTTGGGTTGGAAGGGAACCTTAAAGATCATCTTGATCCAACCATTTGATATGGGCAGGGACACTTTCCACTAGATCAGGTGGTTTGAACCATTATCCAACCGGACCCTGAACATTCCCAGGGATGGGGCACTCAGCTTCTCTGAGAAACCTGCACCAAAGCCTTACCACCCTCACAGCAAAGAATTTCTTCCTAATATCTAGTCTAAATCTCTCCTCTTTTAGTCTAAAAACATCCCCCTGCATGACATGATGTCATCCTTGATATATAAAGTGGGGGGAAGAAGGGCAGGATGTGCCAAGGGGTGGACCTGGTCTTCCGGAGCCATTAGGAGTGATGGAGTTCAGCTTCCCTGGAGGTGGCTGAACATCTGCCTGCTCCTGGGAAGCAGTGAATAGATTCCTTGTTTTCCTTTGCTTCTGCCTTGCTATCATATCGCTATATCTTAACACAGAGTTTTCCAGCTTTGACCCTTCCCCTTATCCCCCCCGTCCCAACGCAGGGAAAGCAGCGAGCGGCTGAGCCGCCGGCTGGGGTTAGACCAGGACAGGGACACACCTGCGCTTTAGGACGCAGCACGGACAGAACACACCTGGCTGTGAGAGCTGCTGCGACAGACACACCGATGGTACCCGGCACCCTACGTGGGGCCACCACCGCCCCCATCCCGGCTCTCCAAAGGGACTCACCTCCCATCTCAGCTCTCCAGAAGCGCTCATCTCCGATCCCGGTGCCCCCATCCCGGCTCTCCAGAAGGACTCACCTCCCATCTCAGCTCTCCAGAAGCGCTCATCTCCGATCCCGGTGCCCCCATCCCGGCTCTCCAGAAGGACTCACCTCCCATCTCAGCTCTNAGGGGCTCACCCCCGATCCCGGTGCCCCCAACCCGGCTCACCCCCGATCCCGGTGCCCCCAGCCCGGCTCACCCCCGATCCCGAGGGTGCCCCCAGGGCCGCGCCGCTGCCGCCCCCTCCTGGCACCGCGCGGTGCTGCGGGCGGCGCCGCTCCCCAAGTGTCGCCCAAGATTTCCTAAAACCCACCAGAAAAAAGCCCCACGCGAAATGAAACTCGAAAATGCCTTCACTGATACCTAGTGCGCTACCGGTAATACAGAGTTATCTGACAGAAAAGCATCCAAAAACCTTCCTGCGTACGCTACATCCTCAGGATTTCTGCGTCACTACATACAAGATCAGCATCCTACTGGAAAACCCACCGCGGAAGGCTTCTGCTCCTTCCAAAGTGTGCCCATATTAATAGGTCATCATTGGCCGAGATCCGAGGAGAAACAAGGCTGGAAAAAACCTTCAGAGGTCATTAACTCCCTGTCATGGGTTAACCCCAGCTGGCAGCTGAGCCCCACACGTGCTCACTTCCCCCCAGAAGGGTGAGGAGATAATTGGAAGGGGAAAAGAAAACTCGCGCCTTGTGATGACAGTTTAACAGGTAAAGCAAAAGCCGTGCACACAAGCAAAGCAACACAAGGAATTCATTCACCACTTTCCATAGGCAGGCAGGGGTTCAACCATCCCCAGGGAAGCTGGGCTCCATCACATGTAACAATGACTTCGGGAAGACAAATGCCAACACTAAATTTCCTCTCTTCCTTTCCCCTCCCAGCTTTACATGCTGAGCATGACACCATGTGGTCCAAAATATCCCTTGGGACAGTTTTCAGCTGTCCTGGCTGTGTCCACTCCCAAACTCCTTGTGCACCTCCAAGCTGCCTCACTGGTGGAGGGTGATGAGGAGCAGAAAAGACCTTGACACCGTGTAAGCACTGCCCAGCAGTAAGGAAAACATCCCTGTGTTAACAACCACGTTTTTATCACAAATCCAAAAATCAGTCCAATACCAGCCGCTGGGAAGAACATTAACTCCACCCCAACCAAATCCAGAATCCCTCACAAGCACTTTAAAGGACTACACTTTTTCCCAGCATTTTTATGACACGGTATTAACAGGCTTCTGTGGAAACCCAGGTGCCCACAAGTTTAAAGAACAGATATAGCAAACCTTATAAACATGATACCTCTTCAGTTGTACACTTTCATACAGCAGGCCAATAAAAACATAATCATTTTTCCAGACCATGGATGCATGGTGTAATAAAAAGGTCAAGGGTATATGGAAAGTGAAAAGAATCTTTAAGACCAATTTGTGTTACACAAGACAAATTGGACCACAGTAGTTCTTTCCAGTCTTTAAGATTCAGTATTAAGGTGCTGCACTTCACCCTGCAGACCAGCCTGGAGTATTACCAGGGTAACTCTACATAAAACAGCAAGTGTTAACTAGAGCTGAAGGTACCACTGCAGCCAATCTGCTGCAAAGTGAAGCAGTTTAGCTCCTCCAGGCACATCAGGCTTTCAAAGGAGAAACTGGATCAAATCATTAGGAGCAAACTGGTTTGCTTTGAGAAGCACCTCCAATCACCACAAAAGTTTTGGGGAACCCCTTCAAGGAAGGCAGAAAACTCATCTGTGACCAAGTTTCCTCAAAACTAGCACTTCTTGATCCTAAAAAAGCAGGAAGTGGTCATGAAGTAGACACTAAGTAAAGTAAGAAAATTGTTTCTGAATTTCCATGACTCAACAAACAGACCAAGAATATCATACTCCAACTTTATGAAGGCAAATCTAACAGAAGAATCTGTTTTCCTTCAAACTCAGTAAGAGATATGGGGTACGGTTAAGCATAATAAAGCCAAAGAAGTAAACATGTGATGTACCTTAGTGGCTTCAACTTTCACAAAAGGGAAATTTATCATTTAGCATTAGTCTGGAGGTGAGTGGAAGAGAAAGGGTGATTTTTTTTCCTTCATTGGTTCACCCAATAGAGCTGTACCACTGAAGTCTGCATACAGGGCAGCACATCATTTCTGCTTGGCAGCAGGAAAAAAGGCAACAAAATCTCCTTAATCCTCACACTGTGGATCTGATCTAAGGGAGCAGAAACTGGACTGCTGACCAGAGACACATCAGGACTGGTACTTGACCACCTCTAGTTAATTAGGGCACAGATCAAAAGGAACCAGTAACAAAAACCTTTGTCCATCATCAGCAACCAGAAAAGGAGACACATGAAAGGAAGAATGACCACATCCATTTCTACATCCCTAAAAAACATTATTATCTCAAAACAGCAGGAAAAACTGGCTGAAGAAAAAAACCCTAAAACTGTTTACTTTCAAACACATCTGCTTCCCTGAGTACTGTTACTGAATGATCTAAGGCAGTAAAAGGCTGCAGACACATTTCCCCTCCAAGCATTCAGCAAATGCAGCAGCAGTGTCAGAGCAGAAGTAATTCTGACTTATAGAATCACAGAATATTCCTCAGTGGGAAAGGACCCACAAGGATCATTGAGTCCAACTCCTGGCCCTGCACAAGGCCACCCCAAGAGTCACACCATGTGCTGGAGAGTATCATCCAAATGCTTCTTGAACTCTGTCCAGTTTGGTGCTGTGACCACTGCCCTGGGGAGCCTGTTCAGTGCCCAAACACCCTCTGGGGGAAGGATCCTGTTCTAATATCTAACCTAAACCCTCCATGACAACTTCAGACCATTCCCTGGGTCCTGTCACTGGTCACCACAGAGCAGAGATCAGTGCCTGCCCCTCCTCTGCCCCTCACAAGGAAGTTGTACCTGCAATGGGGTCTCCCCTCAGTCTCCTCTTCTCCAGCTGAACACACCAAGTGCCCTCAGCCTCCCCTTATACAGGTTCCCAAGGCCCCTCATCATCTTTGTAGCCCTCCTTCAGATACCCTCTATTAGCTTTATATCTTTCTTATATTGTGATGTACAAAACTAATCACATAGTAGTCAAGACTATCCTATATTCTTTGTCTCATCCATAAAAAGGCATCTTCCTCTGACTATTCCTTTTGAACAATCCAGAGGGATTAATAAAGTTGAAGAAAAATCAGTACATCCTCAAAGAATTTGCAACTTCAGGTTTTCACTGTCATATTATACTAAGATCAGCACAGCACCAGTTGCTAAAACAAATTTTCTTTTGGATCAAGTACAATAGGTTTACTGAAATGATTTCTAATCTTTTAGGTTTCCAATTACTTTGTCAAGAAATTCTTCCTAGAAAATAAAGACCTATAAAAGAACATTCATATAAACCAAAAAAGTGAAGTATTTACCATCTACAAGAATTAAACTGACATTTGTTTTCCGCCTTGCAACTTTGTTACGTTGAGCTGCTACCTGTAGCCAAAAGTCTCATAAACACCAAGTAAGAAATGAAAGTCAGCCAGCATAGAGCAACTGGAAATGGAAAATAGAGAGGTAGGAAATCCATTTAGCTGCCTGGTTTCTTATTAATTTTACCTTGACAATACAGTAAAATGTTGAAAAACAACACCACAACATAAAAGAACAATAAGTGATAAATATGACAAAGTTGGGTTCAAGTAAAGGAGTATTTTAAGATAAGATATACACACAAAGAATAAAACATGTACTGCTCAGCTGTTGAGACACAAAAATACATCACTCAGCTTAACAATGTTTCTTCATGCCATCTCTCCAATTGCTGCTTTTCAATTTGCTCCTTGTCATGAACAGCCAGGCTGTATCTACGGCACAGACCAAGTCACTGAGAGTACAAAGAGCTTCGCAATCTAGCTGAGATCAAATGTCCACACATGCACCTCACTCAGAACCAAAGACATCAAGACATGCAAAATCCACCACTCTTTATATCTGGATCAAGAGTTAATCATCCATTGCTAAAGAACTGTGTTACTTCATTTGTACTGTTTTGGACAGGCGTTTCACCATCAGTTTAAAGGGCCTTATAGCACCTTTATTTACCTCTGAAGGCGGCCAGGCACACAAACCACAAGACAAAGATCACTTTCACACAACAATCAGACTAGCAAGAGGTCTATGGGCCTTCTCAAGCTTGCATTGTGTTTTTTCCATGATTTCCTCAAAGATTAAGACATATGGACTTCTGTACCTAGGAATTTCATTTTCTTGTGACATTCGGAGTCCATATGCCCTTACGGTCTTAGCTTAAGGCCATAAAGATATTAATTTTCTAGCTAGTGTTATACTTGAAAAACTACACTCAGCTAGAAACACATGGCCCTAAAATAACTCCCAGAACTACTACAACCCCTACCAAACAGCTCCCATTGCACGGGTGAGACGTGCCTTTCCAGGATTCAGGGCTAGACAGCCCCACTTAACCAAGATATTCCACTCACCCGGTATAAAAGTCCTGTCCTTCATAATTTTCTATTTGAAAAACAGTATTAATAATGCACACATTAAGCTTGCAAGATTCCTGCAGAGCTCAACTAAGAACAGTCAGTTAATTCACCGTAAAATATTAGGAGCGTCAGTTACCAGTTAATCCATTTAAACATGCTTTTTACTGAACCTGCTAAATACTAATTAAAAAGTCATGCAGTACCACACTGAACACTTTACAGAGGCTACTCAACTCTGAACTTTGATACTTGATTCTTTCAAATCAAAGCACATCCTAAATTCCTTTGTTTTTTAATTACACTTGAAGTCAGAGAGAGGGGAAAAAAACTCTGAGGGCAGAAAGGTCACATACATAAATTTTTAAGTACGTGCAAGTAAAGTCAAACAAGCCACAGGCCAGAAGAGCAGCCACTCAGCGCTGTGACCTTCTTTCTGATTCCTCCAGTAAATAAGTACTCAAAAGGTTACAGTTTTAATTTGCATGGCTGGTGTCGAAAAGGATTGAAAGTGACAAACCATGTCAGTCTGCATTTGAAACCTTTAAATTCGATCTCTCTCATTGACTGCCAAAGTGAGTGTGCAAGTGAATTACAAGTCAGCTTCAGACCAACTGTGATCGCCGGTGAGCGGCTGCAGGCTCAGTCATGCTCCAGAGCCGATGAGCCCAGCGCTGAAGAAAGTATGATTATCTTCAGCTGCATTTCACAGAAACCATGTTAACATGACTGGAATATCTGATAAATCCTTTCCCCAGTCTTTTAGGAGGCAAAGATTAAAATCTAATTTTTAATAAGCCCTACGACTGCCGTCATACAGTTTTACTGTAGTAAAAGCAAAGAACAACCGTGATAAAAATGTGAACTTCTGAAGTGTCACCAAAAACGGATGGCTGAGATGAGGGACAGACTCTGAAATATCCCTTCTCTCTGCCAAGACTTGCGACTTTAAGAAAACAGACACCAAACCCAAGTCAGCATTCCCTGGTTGGATGGTGTAACCAGCCAGGACAGGTGACCCAAACTGGCCGAAGTGATATTCCACACGTTCTGCCCAGTATATAAACTGGAGGGATATATCCGTGAGCCACCGATCACTGCTCAGGGACAGTCTGGGCATCAGTCAGCAGGTGGGGAGCAGCTGTACTGTGCATCACCTGTTTCTTTTGGGGTTTATTCCTCTTCTCCCTTTTCACTGCAGTTATTATCTTTTACTTTATTTCAATTATTAAACCCACAAGTTTTACCTTTTTTTGATTCTTCCCACATCCCATCAGGTGAGAGGGCACAAGGAGCTGCACAGTGCCAAGTTACCAGCTGAGGTTAAACCACAACAAAATTCAGTAACATACCTTAATTTATTAAGTTCCTACTTCAACCATTTTTACAAAGTCCTCCTTTACCTGCGAAAAAACATCAGATGACTAACATCATCCACAAGGCAGAAGTGAGTACACTCCCTCACATTCCATCCTCCCTGATATTTAGAGAGGTACTGCTCTGTTGATTATTGAACTCCTGCTCAAACCCGACAGAAGACACAGCAAGTCCTGTCTGCTCACACTAGAAACGTGGCTCAGGGAAGCAATTCACCACATGGCTGGCACATACAGCCATCTACTGATAGGAAGGCTTGGTATTCCTGTACATCATTTTGCTGACAGCTTAAAGGAAGCCTTGCCAACTTCAGACATCACCTCGAATTTCAGAGCAGCTGAAATGAGCTTGCAAGGAAGAATTCCACAGGTCCAGCCTACAGGGAAGAGTTGTCTTTCAGCAATGGCACCAGGACTCATTAAGTTCTGACATAAGGACTTCAGCAGCCCTAACTTCGATGACAGGGCTCTCCTCACCTACACATTTAGTGTTACACAAATCAAACAACTGCCAGGCACTCATCTTAATGTCTCCCCTGTTACAAAATGTGTCTGCTATCAACATGTTTTATTTACAGTTAGCTTCTTCCATCTGCAATTTCACAAACTTCATCCAACATTCACAAAATACTTGTCATGAACCAATACCATACATAGATGTGAAACAAGATAAAGTAACTTTTCTCTTACAGATCTTTCAGTATTTTTAGAGCATTACTCACAAACCAAATTATGACAACCAACATTACACTTGCACATTTACCAATGTTTATATACAACCCCAAGTGCAAAGTCAGCCTTCAAAATAAGGCTTGATTTCAGAACTAGCATCACTTCCACATACAGAAATATTTTTCAAGTTTTCCATAAACATGAGCACCTGAAAGTTGCAAATAGCAAAAATACAAACATAAATGTAGTAAGCTCTTGCTTCTTCATAGAACCTCATCATTTCCAAGGTTCTTCAATTACAGAAATTATAAGCTAATAACTGGACATAATGTTCCAGTTCCCATTGTCTAGTACAAGCTGCAAATTAATCCTATTAGCTTGGTCACTTTACTACACATGCAAAATAAGTCCACTTCCAATCTAACATGTTTAATGGCTTACAGGCATTAAAAAAAAATCCCCTTTTTAGGATGGTTCAATGTTCAAGCATACAAATAAATCTTCTTAATTAGACCAATACTAATATAGTCTAGTCTACTGAAAAAAGATTCCTGTTTCAAAATTTAAACAGCAGCTGAATTTTTGTGACACTTTAAAGAAAAATTTAAGCAATAGGTCTCCTAAAGAGACAAGGCATCAAATTCTCAAGCAGAGTTTTCAACAAGAAAAATCAGCACTTCCATTTACCACGTAGGAACATTAAAGGATACTGATATTTGATTCCAGTGTTTTCAAAATGCTTAAGCTAAGGTTTTACGGCAGAGAAATTGTTGTCATATGTTAACTTGGAAAGACAGATTAATAATACTATCCACAAAAGTATTCTTACAGCATGAAGCAACTCAAGCTCCACTTTTTTCATGTATCATTTAAAATGATGTAATTTCTGTGCACCCAAATTATTATTTATAATTATAAGCATAATATGCCAATGTGTCCACTTCCATTTGAAAACTATAATTATCAGATTTCAGAAGTCCAGACACAGGACACTTCCCTAGAAACCAAATTTCAACATGACTAGAAATTTTAAGCAATATGGCTCTTTTGTCTAAGCAGTATCTCAATTCCTTCAGCATCTCAGATGGATTTCCTAATTCAACCATACAATTCATACAAATCAATCATGTGTTTCTGAAGAAAGCTGGTTGATGTACAGTATTTTGGTTTAGGTAAATACAGACAACAAATTTAATACTATTAAGACATCAAAATGCTATTACATAATTAAGCTGGTTATTTAAAGGACTTAAAACCTTGCTAAGACATTCTCACAGATACCCAAAAGAAGTCAAACTTGGCAACCTGCTTCATTCTAAAACGAAAAGCTAAACTAACCCAGTTTAAAAAATTAGACCAGTCATTTCATTTGCCTGCACACTGAACTATCATACAAGGCCAGAACTATTACACATACATTCCACTAATAATTCTCATTCGCTTAAGTGCATAAGTACCACAATTGTGAATGAATGATCCCTGATAAAATTAGTGTTATGGCTGGATGGGTTTGTAAAGCATCCTCTCCTGCAGTCATATTTCCCAACTGTATTATACAGTCAATTTTATTTGGTTCTTCAATGATTCTACAAGTGGAATATCTATTTTTGCATAGATTTTATACAAGTTTCCATTTCAAACCACAGTTAGCCAGCTAATAGTCACCCTCAATCTTTTTTTGCCTCTCACATCCTTAAGTCTAACCTAAATACTTCAGATTCAATTCAAGACTTAACTTTCAAAGTAAGCAAGAAAATCAAGAGACATACTAGATTGCAAGAGGTTGGATTCATGTCTGTCTACGTTCACTTTTTCTACTGATAATTTATTTTTGGAGCCAAATGTACACATAAAGATATTATGATAAAAGGCAAAAGTTTCAGTCTTCTAACTTCTCATTTCAATAAGAATCTCCAAAAGTATCACAAACCTGAAAAGTCACTCTGATAAGTCGTAAAGTCAAACATACTTCTTAAACACCATTTGCAAAATAGTATATCACATACTTCTATAACTCCCTAGAGTAATTTACGTATGCAAAAACGATTCTTTGTTCACTATCTGGATGGGAACTTCACTGATTCACAGCCATCAACCTAAATTTTACACCACACAACATAATTCTTCTTTCCTCACTCTCAACAGTGACATTTTTACAAATTCAAAGCTAGGAAAAATATGCAAAATACCAACCACCCAAGGACACGCAGATACAACTCAGGGCGCACCTGCATTCCATAGCTGAAACTGTGACAGCTACCCCTGACTCCAGAGTATTTCAGACAATAGTTGGTTCTCCTGATTCAGAGACAGGTATTCACACTATTACACCTCAAAATCCACAAGACATTAAGATAATCCACACTGATTTAAACCTGGCCATGTTCTAGGATGTGAAGCACAGCAGCACAGCTTTGTAATCACTGGAACTGAAGCCAAAATCATTTTGGCTGTCACTAAGTTGTATCAGACGATGAGCTCACAACTTATTTCACACGAACATCCCGAGCGCTGTATTAAGACTCCCCAGAGCTCTATTTGAAAGTCACCTGCCAATTGCACAGTATCTCCAAGCGTACATTAAATCATAATATAATTCACACAGAATGACTTTTCTACTCAGTGTAGCACCACCAAAACAAAGAGCTAGCACTTTAAAACACATCTGCCATGTCAGATGCCGATGGGCTGGGGACCATTTATTATCTGAAGCTATATAATTGCAATAGAAAATATGCTTTGGGTTTTTTTTTTTTAAGATTTACTAAATTGTTTTGCTGGTTCCTTAATATTTTAGCTACACAGCCTTAAGTTCCTAGGAAAAGACATCGGTTGTAAGCTCGTTTTTAAAAAGGCTCACACATATATAAATAATAAGCTATTTATTGCTTAGAAATAAGGTAGACTAGGAAAACCTTTTGCAGTTTTTAAGTGACACTCTGCCCGAGCGGAGCACAGCAGACCCAGCTGTCCTATGCGACCATCCGACTCGAAACAAGCCGTAACTCGAGCAGCGAGCCACGGTAGGAGAACAAACACCCGGGGACGAGGGGAAATGTGGGAAGGGACGCCTTGGGAGCGACGGGAAGGCTCCGGGAGCCGGCGAACACCAACAGCCTGAACGCGACCAAAGCCCACCACGCGGTGCCAGGGAGGGGTGAGCCCCTCGCCGAGCACCTCACCGGGAGCCCGAGCGCAGCGAACAGCGGTGCCGAGCGAAGGGCGAACTCCCGGCTGAGCATCCTCGGCCCGGCCCGTGCCCGCCCCGCCGCCCCTCACCTTGGTTGACCAGCCGCAGAGCGTGGGTGAAGGATGGGTCCAGCGAGTCCTTCTCCGCCATCAGCTCGGGCAGGTACTTCTCGTCCATGGCAGCGGGGAGGGCGCAGGTCGGAGTCCCAGGCGGCGGTAAATCCTCGGAGGCAGCGCTTCCCCCTGGCCGCCTCCCGCCCGGGGCTGCGGGGACGCATCCAGAAGGAAGCGCCGCAAGTCCCCGGCCGGGAGCGGGGAGGGAAGGGGCGCGGGCCGCTGGTCGCCCCCCCCTCTACCGGGCAAAGGGCGCGTACAAATCCCCCTGCGGAGGCGCACGGGGAGGGACGGAGGACGAGACGTGCCCCGGGAACGATTGAAGCAGGCGAGACGGGCCCCCCGGGACCCTCACACACAATAAAAGAGTGTGCGTGAGGCAGCAGGCGGGGCGCACAAACCCACAGCACAGACCAACACCAGCGACAACGCCGCGCCGACTGAACGGGGAGACGCTCCGCGCCACGCTTATATACTCCTCCTAGACCACGCCCTCTCTTTGCATAAGCCACGCCCCTTACCCATACCCCGCCCCCGGCTCCTCCCAATGGGTGGTGATCGATGAGCTCTCCGCCCTGCCGCCCATCCTGCTCAATTGGCGACTCCTATTGGGTGACGCGGCCTGTCAGTCAGGACGGGCTGCGGCTTCTCATTGGTGGGTGCTTCTCGTCCCGCCCCCGCGCTGTCGGTGTGAGCCCGGCGCTGAGGGAGGGCTCCCAGAGCGGCTCCGCGCGGGAGCCCGATGGTTGGGGTGGGTGCTGTGTTGGGGCTACAGCCGGCGCCGAGTCCCCTCAGACCCCGCTGCTGCCCCTCTCCTGAGGGGACAGCAACCCTTGTCCTCCCCGACCTTCCAGCCCCCGCCGGGACCACTCCCCGGGCCCGCAGGGTCTGTGAGAGCGGCCGGAACTCCGCCAGGACGGTGTCCCCCCCCCTGTCAGACCTCACGAAGACAAATTCGTGTTGAAAGGAGGAGTGAAAAGGCGATTTTTGCTTTTTTTTTTCCTTCTTCTCTCCCCCAAGCAGAGCTATCCTCTCTTTATGCAGCGTTCATGTCTCCAATAAATACAAAGCACTTCACAAACGCCGGGCAGAAAATCTCATTTCCCGTGAGTTGCGCCGACGTGCCGCTGGAAGGGGCTTTGTGGTTCAGCCTGTTTTAAAGCAGGAAAGAGAAGCAAAGCTCAAAAAGACCTTGCTCAAGCCTATTTTCTTTTTTTTTTTTTTTT
>VWZG01004757.1:37317-137163 GCA_013396735.1 Grallaria varia
TTCCCCAGTTGATACACTTGGTGTATTAGATCATTATTCACTTTGATCTTTAGCTTTGAGGCTTTGCTCTTATTATTCCTCAGGTGTTTCATCGCTGAATCTCGGGTGACAAAAGCCCGGAGGAAGCCAGACCAGCTCCTCTCCCTCACAGAGCACAAGGGCAGAGCAAAGCAAAATTGCTAAGTCGCTGAAGCCAAACCCATAATGCAAAAGTAGCGTTTTAAATCAGCGTTTATTGGAAAAACTGATAAACTTTAAGTGATGACCTAGAGTTAAACGACCACTGAAAATACCCTTATTTCTGTGAATCGAATAACCACACAATTATGTTTGTGTTTCAGGCAAGAAGGAAATCTGGTGTATCTTACTCATATCCTTGCAAGATCAGGAGGAAAAAAAGCTCTGGAAAAGTAAGCTGGCATGTGAAATGCTCACTCAAAGCTTGGAAGCAGAGGGTAAGACTCCCTTCTCGGAATTTGCATGTTCTCTTTGACTCTGAAAACAAAAAAAAAGGGCCACATTTTAAGGCATCTTTTTCCTTGTTGTATTTCACAGACTGGAATACATCGCAAAACAATGTCTGATATGTTACAACATGAAATATACCTGATTTACGTTCTCTCTACAACAATTCCAAATAAATCTTGACGGAGGATGAGCAGAAACAACTTTGCAAAGTTCTGTTTAAAAAATTCTCTTGCATGACATCAAGCTTGGCAGATACAATTAAAGCATACAAGCAGCTGGAAGGAGCTGAATTAAAATGAATTTGATTTTTTTTTCAACCTTCCATATACATCTTCTATATAAAAGTACTGAAATACAGCCATCTGTTGTGAAACAGGCAGGCACATACAACTCTGACACAGAACAATATGTAGGAGTGTAATCTTTATTGAATGACCTGGAGCAAAATAATCCCTATCTTTGCCAGTACAGCCTAAATGTGTTTAAAGTCCCACTAAAGCATACAGGACCTCAGACAGAGAGGTAGCTATATTATTACAAATTGTGTAAAACACAATGTGCCTTTCTTGGAAAGAGTCATGTTCTGCTGGGTATCTCATCAAATAACATTTGGTGTTTCAAGAAACCACAGTATTTCTTCCCAAATTATACCAGTTCCCTCTGGCTCTCAATAGAGAAAGACTTACTGGAAGTCTGAAGAACTGTTTCTCTCCAGGTCTATGATAATATAGGAATTATAAAATTATCCACATTGTACCCTATTGTTCAAACTCAAACCTGCACGTAATAAGTGTAGGATATTGTTTTCTCCAATGAAATTCACTAGGATGCAATAACACAAGAGGAGGGCAGAAAGGATGAGAAATTATGAGCCTCGGGCCATAGAAAGAAGGCCAGGATGTGGTTAGCTGGGAAAAGCTTGCTGAGCATGGTTCTTACTGTCCAGGAAAGGCAGGAAACACCATCTTCTTATGGATTGATTGCTTTCTTGCTACTGAAATCTATACAAAGCTTGAAAAGCAATTTGCCCAAGGAGCTACCCAGTACATATAAGATTCAGTATTCATGAATATTGAAAAGCCATGAGTCCAAACCTTTAAAACTCATGATTTAAATGTGTTTACTCTCCAACAGTAAACAGGGATTCTTACACATCTCCTCTGCTGTTTAGTGTATGTGGTTGTCTCAGGAAGTTAGTTTGGTAGGTGTACATCAGTCAGGAGCCGTGTCAGACTAATATCCATTGCTTCAAAAAAAACCCCCCAAAAACAATGGTCTGACCTGACAGTTTTCCTGCCTATCTATAAGTGAAAATTGTAGATTCCAAAATTAATGCTCATATGTAATAAAAGCATTGGGATGTGTTGGTACCCTCGCTCTCAGGAGTAAGATTCTCTTCCTTATTGTACCAACAGGACATGAGGGGGCTCTGCATAAAGAGGCTGAAACTGAGCTGCGTCCTCTCTCTGTAAGTAGAGCTAAATATTTGACATTTCAATGGAATCGATGAAAGGTTTGGATTGGAAGGGACCTTTAAAAGTCATCTAGTCCAACTCTTCCCCTGCAATGAGCAGGGACATCTTCAACCAGATTTGGTTGTTCAGAACCCCCTCAGACCTGACCTTGAATGTTTTCAGGGATGGGGCATCTACAGCCTCTCAGGGCAATCTGTGTCAGTGTTTCACTACACTCATTGTAAAGAATTTATTCTCTATATCTAGTCTGATTCTACTTAAAAAACCATCACCGCTTTTCCTATTACAGCAGGTCCTGAAAAAGTGTTTGTTCCCATCTTTCTTACAAGCCCCTTCTAAGTACCAAAATGCTGCTGTAAGGTCTCCCTGGAACCTTCTCTTCTCCAAGCTGAAGGCCCCAACTCTCTCAGCCTGTCGTCACAGGAGAGATGCTGCAGCTCCCTGCTCATCTTTGTGGTCTCCTCTGGACCTGCTCCTGCAGGTCCATGTCTTGTCCTGAGGGCTCCAGAGTTGAATGCAGCGCTCCAGGTGGGGTCTCATGAGCGCAGAGTAGAGGGAGAATCACCTCCCTCAACCTGTTGGCCACACTCCTTTGAATGCAGCCCAAGACACGGTTGTCTTTCTGGGATGCAGGTGCACCATGGTCATCATCATCATCATCATCATCATGGCTGGGCTTCGCGAACGAAGATTTGGGAAGGGCTCTCCCCACGCTTGCTGCAAGCGCGCTGATGGCTAAAGAGGCCGATGCGAGATAGGCAAGGCCGGTTGCAAAAGGCACAGCAGAAAGTCTCCATAGGCGGTGTTGGTGAGGCACGGTTCTTCCTGCGTTGTCTTTTCTCCTCCAGACCATGGTCAATGGCAGCTTGATGTGGTCATTGAATAAGTGGAATACTATTCACAGAATGGAAAAACAAAATGAGTGGACGCTAATTTAGGCAAAATCAACCTTGTGGTTGGTGTCTACTACAGGGTTCCAGATCAAGAGGAGCCTGATGATGCATCACCCTCACTCCAGCTACAGGAGGCATCTCACTTGCAGGCTGTCATTCTGCTGGGGTCATTTCCAACCCAAACCATTCTATGATTCTGTGGTATATTTTGCTTGCCTCTGATTAACCCCTGGCTTCTTGATTTAAATCTCAGACCACAACAGGCTGTTACAGAATCATTATTTATTTGAGACTTCAACTCATTAAAATGCCGCCAGCTGAAGACCTATAGAAGCAGGGGCTATTTTCGGAAATAGTTTGTCACAAATACCACATCTAGTGAATATGTCCTTGATGTGACTCACCACAGTTCTGATTAGCATTTTGCTAAGTAGGTGCTGGCTTCCTTAATATTCCAGTGTATCACTTGCCAATTTTTATTAGGCACGATAAAATTAGCATTGCACTCCCTTCTCTAATATTCCTGTGGTCTTTCCTTTTCTTTTTTTTTTTTTTTAACTTGCACGCATGTTAAAGTATGAAAAAATAGGTAAGAGTATACTGCCATATCAATTTATACATTATTAACTGTTTTCAAAAGCTTTTTTCTAAAAATTTACTGCTTTCTCTTACCTGTTGCCCCATAGTTCAAAGTTGAGGCTCTTTTCATAACTAATCAAACTTATTATCTGCCAAGTTAAGGTTACTTGTTTTAAAAGATTTGTTTTATTGTTTCACTATTTTGTTCATTCTTTCTCCACATTTTTTTTCTAAGGGAGAGACAAAGATTACAAAAAACAAGTGTCTCATGTTAAGGAAAAAAAGAGGCTTTCAGGCACGCGTGTTCTTTGCACCATATTTGCAGTCACTATAGCATGATGCACCTCTTCATCCAAGTGTTCCATTAGTTTTATACCTTACTTTTGGTATGAAATATCAGAAATGGGCTGACAGGAGCCTCATAAAATTCAATGAGGGGAAGTGGAAAATCCTACATCTGGGTAGGAATAACCCAGGGGCCACCCACCTGAAAAATATGTTATAAAAAAAGACCTGGTGGTGCTGTGGACACCAACTTGAACATGAGCCAGCAACATGTCCTCGCTGCAAAGAGGGATAATGGTATCCTGGGCTACATGAAGAGGAGTGTTGCTTCCAGGCTGAGGGAGGTGAACTTCATCCTCTGCTTCATATTGATGAGGCCACACCTGGAGTGCTGTGTTCAGTTCTGCACTCCCCAGTACAGGACAGACATGGACATACTGGATATAGTTCAACAAAAGGGCCATGAGGATGTTGAAGGGTCTGGTGCATCTCCCCTATGAAGAGGAAAGGCTGAGGCAAGTAGGACTGTTCAGCCAGAAGAGAAGGCTCAGAGAGGTCTTATTAATATACATAAATACCTGAAGGAAGGGTGCAAGGAGAATGGAGCCAGGCTCTTTTTGGTGGTAGCAGTGACAGGACAAGAGTCAATGAGGCACACACTGAAATACAGAGGTTTCCCTCTGAGCATCAGGAAACACTTTTTGGCTGTGAGGGTGACTGAGCACTTGCAGAGGTGTCTCTGGGAGTTTACGTGGTAAACTTTGGTACGGTATCAAAGATATGCAGAAAAATATATTTTAAGGATTATGTGCCTCGTTCAAGTTGTACATTTGTGTTTTTTATATTGTAATACAGAGCTTACACTGAAAGAGCCAAAAGTTAATCAAGATTTTTGTTGAATTTGAGCTGATTATGTTTAGTTTCTTTTGTTCCTGTAATGATTCTGTCTCTGTGATGGGGAAAAAAAATAAAAGATAATATCTACAAGAACCTACTATTCTGATAACCATAATTTTACATCAATGAAGGACTACTCTTAACTTCTCCCTGTTATGTATGAGCCTAAAGTGAGTTTCCTTGAATGAGCTAAAATACCAAGGTAGAACGAGTAAGTGACTAAATCTTTTGTGTTACAGAAAACATCATCTGTGAAATCATTCAGACTGTGATTCCAATATCATTTTCATCCTTCCCTCCCCATTTGCTCTAGAGTTTTGCCCGTCTTAGTCGTCATCTTTATGTTCTCTAGCTCTTGTAACAAGAAAATATTTTCACTTGCTTCAAGCTCAAACTCTAGAGAGATAGATAGTTCTCTATCTGAAACAGGATCAAAATTATTAACACCAGTTTTTCATCAAGTGGAATTTAGATTGCATCTACTTGTACATTTTGACTATGACATTAGGATTTTGCCATAATCTGTCAGTGGTGGTTCAGTATAATATTGACAACTGTTGATTCCAAAAAGTCTTTCTAGTGTATCATTGTACTTTCCTTCGAAATCTCATGATAAAAAGTATTTTCTTGAACTGCCATCTCCCAGAGAGCTGAAACACTCTGCCTGGCCTGAGCTCCTGTTATCCAAGTAGAACGCAGTACACAGAATGTATGAGACCTGTAGAGCAAAGCGATTACATCATCTGCAGCAGGTAAATTTTGTCATTCCACATTATTGTTCTGTTTAGGTCTTAAAAGCAAAAACACTGTCTCACTTCAGTCTCTCCAGTTTCTAGTGCAGTAATTGAGGCAATACATTGCAGTGATCTCACCACCTTTATCATTATATTCGTATATGTCATGATCTAAAGGGCTTTTTTTCTTTTCTCTAGGCGTTTTGCTAAAGGCAGTTGTAGCAGTGCACATAGTCCTAGAGCTGCGCACAAATAATATACCTTGGTCATATGATGTGTCTTGATGAACTTTATGTTCTGTGCTGTGAAGTATTTTGTGAGATTAAAAAGGTCTTCTCTAATTTTGTTTTAAATAAGGTTCAATGATTTTACAGTTCTCTGCCCCAGTATTGGCTTTGTACAAGTATTTGTTAAAAATCTAGATTTTGTCATTTTCTGTTATATACTTGTTAATGCTCACTTCCTATAGTGGTAATGATGCAAAAGCTACTGACATTATCCTGGCAAAAAGACTTTTTCTGGATATTCTTTTTCTCTTGTGTCATATTTGAATATAAATACTTCTTCACTACTCCTTTCTTGATCTTGTACTGTAGCTATAAAGGAGTGTTGTACTATTGCTAAATTCCTCTGCTAGGAGCTTTTACAAAATGGTATGCTCTTTAATTTCCTATTTTCCTGTGTAGTATGGTTATAAAAGTGGTTTCCTTTGTGCACTTTGTGACTGTGTTCTCTAGTGCTGGGACAATCAACATGTATTACAGACCTTGATGCATCTGGTCCTCCCACATACCTCTTTTATTGCTCTGAACGTGGGTGATGCCAAATCCAGTTTGTCCTTATCTTTGTTATACCTGTCTTCTTCCTGCTTTCACCTCTTTCAGCACATTGTGTTGTGTGCTAATGAATGTTCTCTTTTGTTCTTAGGACAGCTTTTTACAGTGTGAAGTTGTTTGTTACTAATTTTTTTCTCTTATATTCAATCCATTAAAAGCTCATCTTTCACAGACTGTCTTTTCCTAACTAGCAAGGCTTCATGAGGCATAACTTTTCAGTTGTCTTAGTAAGACCTTGATGTGTCTCACAACATTTATCTTTGCATGGTGATGCTTTCTTTAAAAAGAAACAGAACTCAATTCAAAATGATAATCTGTTTTCCTGTCTTGTATGAGTTTACTGGATACCTGAGCTTTAAAAATATATGTATCTTTTTCGCTGGTACCTGGTAGAACCAGTGGTTAAGCAGGGCAAAGAATGTTTTCTATTACAACTCTGAAAGAAATCTGCTTCATTAATATCTTTTGTGTACCACTTTTTTCTCTTTTTTCCATATTTCTTTTCTGATCTACCCTTGGCCCATTTCTTTAATTATTCTGCATGAAAACTGTAGTTTCTTTTTTTTGATAATACATCCGAAAATAACATTGCTCAGACTGCTTGGGTCCTCAGAGAGTCAGAGTAAACCAAAGTTATTGCATAGCAGAGGCCATTTGGTGATGGTGGTTTTTGGACATAGTAATAATGAAACAGTCTTATAAAAAGCATTTCTTAACCTTCTCTTAAGAGGAAGGAAAAATAACAGTAAAATTTCCATTTTTCTATTGGAAAAAAAACTTGTTTAAAGTGCTGGAGGATAAGCCAGAATATACTTCACGAAAGCTTTGGAGACTATATTGAGATCAAAGTGCAAACAAAAGTACTCATGCTCCTAAATGACCTTGAAGACTCTGCATATTTGAAGTCAGATTATGAAGCAAAGCAGCAGCTGTAGGAGAGTCCCAAAGGAACTGATGGGAAAAAGGGAAAAAAAAAAAAAAAAGCATAAAATATTTGAACCAGCTCATCTTCTGTTTAGGAGTGGGGCTGTCCTCCTTCTGTACCTTCTACAAGGCAATGGCTGAAAGAGGAGCTCACAATGTCAGACAGTTCCTTCTCAAAGCACACAGGAAAATCAGTATGTGAAACATGGATTTCCTACATGCTCTCACTCTGCCAGGCAAATGTACAGTGGAAGGATCAAGCAGAGCAAAATGTTCTCTATTGTTGGCATCTTTTGTGATGCAGAGAGTTAAGGGTCAGAAGGAGAATCATCAAACCTTTGCCAACAGAGATTTGCTCAGCTCACTTCCAGTTGCTGAGAAGGCTGATGTGTTTTTATGTCCAGCTCCAAACGACATAATTAGCACTTTTAACACAAAGTAAGTCTATTTCTAAGACCCAGTGCTTTCAAGCCACCAGTCAATGCCATCTCCACACTGAAATGTTGATGTGACTGTTAAATGTGTATCTCATTGCTTAATTTTGTAATATCACAAAGCAAGTAGCCAATATATGCAAAAAGTTGTTTAGAGAAGTGTCTCGGCTGTGTGTATATTGATAGTTATTAGTAATGGAAAAAGTACCTATGGTGGCAAGGCAGACTTGTGTCATATTCTAAGAAATTTGCTCTTTAAATCTCTCACAGAAGTTTAGATGCAAGCACCGTCTTTGTAGCCCACCTTTGGATGGTCTCTAGTATCTTTGTATCTTTCTTGTATTGTGGCTCCCTAAACTGCACACAGAACTCAAGCTGAGGCTGCAGCAGCACAGAACAGAGTGGGACAATCATCTCCTGGTGATGCTTTGCTTGATGCACCAAATGAGAAATTACCACATGAGGTGCTTTCCATGTCAGTAACACCTGTAGATTTTCTTGTATATCAGACATGAACTGATATTTGAAGTGCCTGCTCTACAATACAGCACTGCATTGTAACAGTAATCTGGAGTTCATTGAAATAATTATATATTTTATAAAAATTTTATGAAATATATAGCCATGTATTTATTTCTTTATTGTGATGAAGTAGTCTGGATGGAAGCATCAATTACAATTGTTTCTCAAGATTCATGCTCTCATTAATGGTTTCACTGTCGGATACTGATTATATGCCAAGTGCTCACAGCATCAGGGAGTATTAGGTGAGGATAAGAGGAGAGAGAGTTATCACAACAGTTGTCACAACCCTTCATGTTAGTTTTACAGTTATAAGGTGATATCTTGTCAGCTGGCTTACAGCCTCCTTCACTGCTTGCAGTGTTAGGAGTGTTTAAGGAGGTTAGATGATTTCAAAATTTCACCTTAAGAGCAGAAAATTCATTTTTACCTGCCCTGTTAAAACAAACAAACCCAGATTGCAAAAAGTCTGATAACAAAAGATATTAGATATAGAGCACTAATAAATCCCAAGGGAAGGTGGTCTGGGAATACATTCTGGCCTTTTTATTTTAGGAGATTGGCTTTCGAGACTTAAAGGACAATTCTAGAGGTTGTCTCAGGTTTGTGGGTATCTAAATGTGGGATCAGAACAGAAGAGAGCACTGTAAGAAGAGCTGGGATAACTGTTGTTTTGGGGGTTGTTAAAGGAAAAGTGGCTGTGAGAAGAGAAAGATAAGTCACTGGGGAAAAAGAACAACCAAAACCACCTGTTTCTATAAAGTATGCCTGAGACTTCAGTGGGTGATAATTGTCTGATTTCAGATTTTTAATTTAGAACTCAATTAAGAAACAATAGTCCTGACCATACATTCCCAAGTATCACAGCACTTCTGTCCATGTATTAAGTTTTAGCAAAATGAGGGAAAGTAAGAAGCAGGACTGTTTCATTATAGCAGGACTATTTCGTTATAGATCAGTGTATAAAGTGGAATGTTAAGGCAAAAATATGTCTTTTCTTTACCGCTAGAAGATTTTCTTTAAATGTAGGGTCCCTCCTTCACCCAATCATTTTCTTTAATAACCTGGGATACTGACTTAATGCAGTTCTGTGACTTAAATTGAGAAATATATTTTTTTGTCAAAAATAAGTTACTAAAAATCGATAGCTTGAATTTTATTCATGCAGTGCCTTATTTTGGCAGTGAACAGCCATGAATGGAAGCTCAGGTAATAAGTGCTTAGTAAGGCTTAAAGTGAATCTAAGCACACACTTCCTTAGAAATAATACATCAATAGTCTAATATCTCAATTCCGGGTCTTATTCAAAGGCCTCAAGATAGTTTATTATCTTTTCTTTAGATTAGTGGAGGATTAGAATGTAATATTTCCCAAGGAACCCACTGTTGTTTTGTTAAGGAAACTGTTAAGTTTTATTGACTTTTGAAGAGTTTTACCTCTTACAGAGTTCAAGTAAAAGTACAGCGCTTGAAAAGTAGGATATGAATGGATGTTTTAAATTACCTTGAGAAGCTAATGATATCTTTATAGCATTAGTAGTTAGTAATTGATGCCTTCATCCTAAAATCTCAACTTTGCTGCTGCAGCAACTCCTGAAAATTAGCATAACAATCCTAAAGAACAAATGGGTCCCTTGCTGTAAGTTTCTCAGCTAGTGATTTTTTCATTCATTACTGTGATTTTTTTTTCTTGGTGTTTTGCCACAGATCTTTTGTTCCCATGATACAATATGCAGTTAAAATTATCTCATTTCAGATTTGTTTCTCAATAAACAGAATGTGTTACATAAATGTGCAATATTCTTGGTTGTATTATAAAACAGATACAAAGTTCTAAATGACACAAATAATTAGATTTTTAATATCCATTATTGTTTGTTTGAGTTTTTTTTTTAATTCCTGATTGCCTGTATTATAGCTATAAGGATAATAACATGATCTCTTATGTTCTATATTGCATTAGATTTCTATAGCAAGGTTAGGAAGCAATCCTAAAAATATCCAACCCTAAGTTTAAGCAGATACATTTCTATTTCTTTTTTTATAGTACATATATAGAACAGCTATAATGTTATACATATAGTAACAGATCTAATTTGAGTAAAAACACTTCAGGTAGGCTGGGACAAATTAAAGTATAAAAGTGGGAATGTGTGAAAGAAACATATGCTTTCATTTCAAGATTTATGTTATTTAGCTACAGCAGTGTTAAAGTCTTGCTGGTTTTTCATATGGAAGAAAATACGAATTTTCAAATTTCCTTGACCAAACTGGCCAGTGGTCAACTGCAGCTTTATAAAAGATTGCTTTGGCAGATGCTGTTATCCTCTACGTGCAGGGAAAATAGCGACAGGATCTTCTTCTCTGGACAGCACAGTCTTACAGTGAGCTGCATGATACATAACCCAAGAAAAGTAGAGTGGATAGACCCCCACACGGTCATCTAATCCAACAGTTTGCCCAAGGAAAGATTCCAGGGAACACTAATATCTGCTGAACTGCCTTGCCAAAAATTGGATACAATACCCCCAGTAACAGCCTTTTCTTACACCTTCAGACATCTCCTTTGATGTAAAGCATTATGGGATGCGAGTACACCAGGAGAGCGCTCACTGTAGGACCTGAGCTTTTTCCCTGAAGCTGTAAGACAGCATTTATAAAGTTTGTCCCACTTGTTCAGGTTATACAGGTTGATCTTACACACTGTGCATGTTGTTTCATAATATTCACCCCATCTGTAGGATGTGAATAATTATGTGACATTTTAAAAATCTGTGGAAGTGCCCAGTAACCCTTTCTTATATTAAACAAAAGATAAAAGCCTAAATTTACCCCCCACTGTAGTACCCTTCACTATATGTGGAAAATATTTTCTGTGGTCTTACTATGATTAAGGGCTGCTAAATCCTTTAGACCTAAACCACTGATCCAGTCCAAGGCTAAGTTTGGCAAGGGGCTCCACTCTGAACCTTTTGAATCAGGAGGAGGGTCTCTGTTACCTCTTTGCATCCCTTACTTTTTTCCCTACTTACCCTTTTGTGTCCCTGGTCTCAGCAAAAGTCATGAGAGGTTACTTTTCAACCCTTGTTCCTTTGTGTGTTTTATCTATAAGTAAGTAGTAGAGTGAGCCTTGCCATCAAACTTTGTCGAGCCTTAGCAAATTTATATTAAACCTGCCTTTGCTGATCCCTTGGTGGTTATTCTTTAAGCAACCTAAACCACTCATTCGTGGCAGCAGCAGGAATGTTTTTACTTATTTACATTAAACTCTCAAATTCTGTTCTCTTTTGGGGTTTTGTTTGTTTTGTTTTGGATTTTTTATTAAAGAAAAGAAACCCACACATCATTTTGTACTGATTACTTTTATCCCAGTCTGCTGACACAGCAGGAGTCTTTACTGGAATAATTTCTAACCTGATTTAAAAAAAGCCATCAACACCCACTCTTGAAAACTAAAAAACCCTGAAGCCTCACACACAGTTAGTGCCATTTGTGACACGTTTCTTTATCCAAATTGATAAAAAAGTGGCCCTGGAATTCTGAATCCAGTTCTGATCCTACAGAGTCTTAGATCCCACCCACAAAAAAGGGGATTGGCTCCAATATTAAAAATGCTGAAATTAATAGAAGTTAACATGCATTAAAAATGTGAAAAAAGATATTATCTCATATTAACAAGTCCTTTGTGGGTTTTAAAACTTTTAAGGCCTTCAGAATGGAAGCGTGCTATATAGCCACTTTGCCACATGACATTTAACATTTCTTGGGCTGAGAAAATTCTTAGAATTCTTTTCCTTTTTTAAATTTTATTATGAAAAAATTAATTATAATAGACAACATTGTATAGATGCAACAGCAGAGTAAGCTGAGACAAGATAAGGACCCTGTCAAAACTTAGTCTTCTGTCTTTATTTACAAGTACCTGCAAACCCTGAAGTGGAACACTACAATACCAGTTATGGTGGCTGATTCAACTGCGTCTTGAAATCCATTCCCTGACAAATGTTCAAGAAGAAAGTTTTCTCTCTTACATGGATCTTGAGAGGTATTGAAAAAGTAACTGCTTTGCAAAACACTCTGGGAAATGTAGTCCTACAGCAAATGGTTATTTTGCTGTTTAAACCTTATTGACATGCTGGGTAAGAGGAGATGAAGTGCTGGTAGTGTTTGATGAAACTGTATCTTAAAGACAGCATGGCACTAGCAAGAGTGTTAGAGTGGAGCAGCAGTCCATAACCTTGTTTGTGCTACATTTAGTCTGGGTTATCTGATGGTTTTAGAGCCTGTGCTTTGACTTCTTTCTGCAAAGAAGACATGGGTTTTATGAACGTAATGTAGGACAGTTTCTTTAGTTTTCACTATTTCCTTTACAACAGGATCTGAGAGCAACATGAAATAAATGTTTGTTTTTTGCAGTAGTTGGAATCCTCACTTTTACTCCTTTTTTTCAATATTCAGTGGGGTGGTACAGCTTTTTTATTCTATCCCTCTGTTACCTGCAGGATGTAGTTTTAGTGTGCTATAGAAGTCAGTTTCCTGCAATGCTGATGGAGTAGTGACCCTGCAGGCAGACATTGCTCTGCTGCTGGAGTACCTTTTTAGCCCCTTGAATCTGACCAAGAACGAATTTCATGGAAAATGAGACTTGCTATTTATTTTGTGAAACAATGGTCTCTTACATTTTTAAAACTGGGTCGCCAGAAACATAGGACATCTTTTTACAAATTCCCATCAAATACTTTTTCCTGTCATTCTGAACCTACCAATGGATGTTTAAACCAAAACATTATTTGTAAACTTGGCTTTCATAAACTGTGTCTGAGCAATAAAAATATATAGCTTAAATTCCTTATATGAAAAACAATTACCTCTTAGTAAGATCTTAACACAGCTTTTAAAGGTGAAGGAGGGAGAAGAGAGTGTGAGTTAGAATTGCTGACAACCGTAACGGTGGTTCTGGCTTCTTTGTTTAAACTACTGTCCATCAGTAATGGTGGGCAGTGAGGCCACCACTTGTGATTCAGCCCCGAGTGCACACCAAGGACTGAGTTCTTTTTCATTATAAATGTGGTGCAGTATTCACGTGGGAGGGAGTCAGGTACCAAACGTGTCTCATGTGACATGGAAAGCCTGGAATTGCACACCTAGCCTCTGACTACTGTCGCAGATGGACGTGGGCTACCTACAGATCTTGTGTTCTAATGTCTCTTCCTGTATATATTCCCTAAGGGATAGATAGATAGATAGATAGATAGATAGATAGATAGATAGATAGATAGATAGATAGATAGATAGATACATACATACATACATACATACATACATACATACATACATACATACATACATACATACGTAGATAACCTTAGAACATAGTAGCACTAAATGCTTGTGCTTAGGAAACTGAATTGAACCCTTTCCCATCCATGAAGAATTTCTTTCTAACTTATGGAAAGTCCCTGAAAGACACTATCTCCTTTTACAGGCAGAAATGATTGAATTACTGAGATTTCGCATCCCAGTTAAGGATCCAAATATATTGACTTCAGACAAAATGTATTCTTCCGTAAATGACTGAGGTGACTATGCCCTGTTTTCTTGATATTAACCCCAAAGAAATCTATCATAAGCTGATTTGTTTTCACAGCCTAAATCTACTCTATAAAGCTAGTGATTATAAAAATGTTTAAAATGCTCCCCTGTGGCTTGACTGTATTTTTTTTTCAGTAGGAATTTAAGTTCTCCCCAAAGATTTTCATGTCCTGACAATATTTAATGATTTTATATTGCTTTGGTAACCTCTTTAATACAAACTAAGATGAGAGCAGATGAGAATAAGTGCCAACATAACTGGTAATAGCTATGACTTCATTGTGCCAAAGGTTGTGCAGGTGTTTAACTTCAAACATATTTGGAGACCTCTTACGATGGACTTTAATGAGCACATTTGTAATGGGAACAGAGAGCTACAGAAACCTTAGCTGAAATGAACCTTCTGCATCTTCCTGCTTTTTCAGGATTGGGTAAGTCTATGGAATACCATCATCTGCTTCAGTGGGCAAAGATACCCTCCAAGAACAGCTTATCTGCTCAGCTATTTGCTGTGGCAGTACTTCAGTTAAGTAGGACTCCTTCAGTACGAACAACTTGGAGCCAAATTGTCTCTCACCAGCACTGAAGACAGATGGATAAAGGACTGCAGTGATTTTTCGCAGTGGTTATTTTTTAGGTGTCTGGTCCTGAGAAATGGAAGCCAAAGCCTACCATATGCTTTCTCTGCAATGCTGTGGGGAGAGCAAGTTCCCTTGGGCAGACAATCCAAAGACTCTCAGATTCACTAGGGTGCTGCAAGTACCTCAGCAGTTTCCAGTGGAAAGCTCTGAGCCTGGGAGAGGACAATTTTTTGTGTCCTCCCTGCATTTTGTCACCACAATCAGTTCTGTGAAGAAGATGCTACATGGCCTCCTCAGAATCCAGAGTCAAAACCAGTTATGATGGAAGATGTCTAACCTGAAAAAATGGAAAAAATCTTGTACTGAAAGCATTGTGATGCCCTCCTTGTGCCATAACCTGCTGGGTTTAACTCTGAGACAGAAATGCTTTGCCACTAGTACCTAGTGCCCCAATTTAAGAGTGTGGAGTCCTGGAGTCTTGACTTGACCCCAAGATTATTTCTTCTTTAAATTCAATGTCTATTGAATGCAAAACATAGTAGCCTGAAGTTACTTTCAAAGTTTGCCTGTAGATGCATTCAAAGTCTTTTCCTGTGTTGAAAAGGAGTTAAAATTCATATGGCAAGAGGAGAATGGATGTGAAAGAATGAATTTCTGTCCCCAGTAGCTTTCTAAGGAAGGAAAATCTTCCCAAAGCATACAAGTTAGTTCTCAACAGTTTCTGGGTAAATATTGCAGCTACTGGGCTAATACTACTGCAGACTGATTTTTATAAAGAAAAAACTACAAGTGTATTTTAGCAGCATGTGTCCTTTTGAGGACATATGTCCCAACAGTTCTCAGGAGACATTTTCCAGACTGGGTGTCTGAGTGTTGGGCCTTGCTCTACATGTTTTCTGGATCCTGACAGAGCTCATGCTTCAGGCTCTCAGGGGAAGAAGGCAGAATTATGTCTGTTTGAAAAAAAAAAAAAAAAATTGCCATATTTGTGTACAGAATGGAGATACCATAAAAAATGTCCTCAGCTTGGTTTTTTATATGCACTTTTCATTTTAACAGTGCATGACTATTCCTAAATCCTACAGCTAATTTAGTTATAAAATTATCATAAGCAGCCAGAGAATCCATTTTCAAAGTGTATAAGGAATGTAAAAAAAACAATCTCACAATCGATCCTGCAGGAATGTAAAATTTCCTATTCCATTTTCTCTGCAGATGGAAAGATGCAGACAGGCAGCAACTTACAACATATCTCAGCATCTCCAACTTAATAATGTTTGGGTTTGGGTTTTTTTCTGAGGGAGAGATAAGATGTTGAGGTGGAGATAAGCACGTGTACTGATAAAACCCACGTAAAGAAACAGGAAAAGCGTTTACAGGGAAGTCCTCGGAGCCCTGGTTCTTACAACAGAAATTCCACAGCATCCAGACTAACAATAAACAATCTGCATGCATAATTCATTTTATTTGAGGAAAGACATGAGGAAAAAACAATGTACTGAAGACTACTTTTAGTTTTGTTAAACTAAGGGAACCCCTTGGGATGCCTTCCCCCATTTATCAGTTTCCTTTGAGAAGTAAGCTCAATGTCTATGCGCATTTCTAGTGTCTCCAGAACAACAGAGTGTCATCGCCTTAGGGCTTAGAAACAACTATATTTCTTCATTGTTCTGCGTCTTCTTTCCCCACTTAAAAATACTCATCTGCATGATTTCTAGTACATAACTAGGTGAATGGTCTATTTATATATTGTAGTTTTCACCATTATTTTTGGTTTTCCCTTTTCCATTAAAAAAGTGCATAAATCCAGTAACTCTCCAAGTAGTAAATTTTGAAGCAAATGTCTTCCAAGCCTATCTTTTAGCTCTACAGCTACTACATTATTAAAATGGAAAACATGAACAGCAATTTCCAGACAGTAAATTGTGTATTTTCTTAACTTATTTTTATATGAAAAGAAATCTATTTCTGTACCTCAGTAAAAGCAAGCAAAGCTTTAGACAGTTTTGAGGTAATTTTCAGGACTTATGCATCTGATTTATTTTTCATTGCTGCAAATCAAACCCAAAATTTCAGTGAATGACTCATTAACAGTTAAATAGATCAGGACAAATACTGTCATTCCTTTTTTTTGGGGGGGAAAAAAAAAAAAAAGAGCCTCTCCAAAATGAGGAGCATAATTAATTATAGATGAAAGATTCTGCCAGGTCATGACATTGTACAGAATGTTACTAAGTTATTAATTACGATGACTATTCTGTTCAGCTGCAAGAGGATTGCAGTGCACAACCCATCAACAGTCATTTATTGGTTTCCACTCCCACCAACTTGTAGTAACAATTATCCTTTAGGGAATAAGAAAAAGAACAAAGAACAGAGAAACTTCAGTCCTCTACAAATTAATCTCCCAAATAATGAAGGTAGGTGAGTTTCATTTGGTCAAATTTCAAATTTTCTGGAACTACCTACCCTGGAAGGCTTAATTTGTAGTAACAACATTGGAAATATAATCTGCTAAGTGCTCTCTGATGAAGAGTACTTCTGGTACAACTGGTTCAAGAAACCTTTTCTGGTTTCCTGTAACTCCAGAAGGCAGAGGCTAAATGTGTCACTAAGTTGCTTAATAGAACCCATGAAACTGTTTCCTACCCACAGGTGATCTCTGACTTCAGAGTTGGAAACGGCAACTTTTAAAACTAACTTTGGTAACTGTAACACAGTGATGAAAACACACACATACAGATGTATCACAGGTTAAAGGGTGGACTCCTGGGTTCTCTCAGCGCAGTCAACGCTGTGGCGCAGGAGCTGCTTTGTGTTCATTGTTTGTGAGTCTCAAGGACGGAGTTAAACAGAATATTTCAGTTGGAAGGAACCTACAGCAACCATCCAGTCCAGCTGCCCGACCAATGCAGGGCTGACCAAAAGTTAAAGCTCATTGTTAAGTGCATTGTCCAAATGTCTCTTAAACACTGACGGGCTTGGGACATTGAGCACCTCTCTAGGAAGCCTGTTCCAATGTTTGACCACCCTCTCAGTAAAGAAATGCTTCCTAATGTCCAGTCTAAACCTCCCAGACATGGTTTTGAACCATTCCCCCATGTCCTATCACTGGATCCCAGGGAGAACTCAGCACCTCCCTCTCCCCTTCTCCTCCTCAGAAAGGTGTAGAGAGCAACGAGGTCACCCCTCAGCCACCTTTTCTCCAAATTAGACAAACCCAGATCCCTCAGATGTTCCTCACAGGATGTGTCTTCCAGCCCTGCCACCAGCTTTTTACCCTCCTTGTGATGCAGTCAAGAGTCTTCACATCCTTCTTAGCTGCTGGGTCCCAGCACTGCACACAGGGCTCCAGGTGAGGCCACACCAACACTGAACTTAGTGAGATAATCACCTCTTTTGTCCTGGATGATGGTGCTAAGTTTGATGCAGCCCAGGATGGAGTTTGTCCTCTGAGCTGTCAGGGCACACTCACTGCTGGCTCCCGGTGTGCTGCTGCCTCACCAACATGCCCAGTTCCCTGTTTGCAAGGCTGATCTCCATCCCCTAAATTCCCAGTTTAGACTTGTGCCAGGCATTACTCCACCCTAGGTGCAGAATCCATCATTTAAGCTTTTTAAATTTTATCCCATTAATCTTTGCCCAATTCTCCAGTCTGTTTAGATCCCTCTACCAGGCCGTCTGTCTCTCCAAAAAAGCAACATGTCCCATTTTGGTATCACAAGCAAACTTGCTAATGGTGAATTCTACTCCTGCATCCAGATCATTGATGAATATAGTGAACAGGAGTGGCCCTGGGATTGAACCCGGAGGAGGACGGCTGGTGACCAGTCACCAGCCAGAATCACTACAATCTTTTGAGCTCTTAATTTTATAATTTCAAAAGTGCTTTTTATCATAGAATTGTAGAATTATGAAAGGGAAAAGACCTCTGAGGTCATTGACTCCAACCATTAACCCAGGACTGCCAGGTGCACCACTAAACCATGTCCCCAAGTGCCACATCTACATGGTTTTTGAACACTTCCAAGGGATGATGATTCCGCCACTTCCCTGGGCAGCCTGTTCCAATGCCTGATCACTCTTTCAGTGAATAAATCTTTGAAGTTTGACTTTTTTTTCTCTCTCTCTGGAACAGAAAAAAATGTTTTCTGTTTTGTTTTTTTTTTTTTTTTTTTTTTGGTTGGTTGGTTTTTTTGTCTAGCAATAAGAAGTAAATAAATACTTCCTGAAGCTTCTGGGTACCTTGTGCCTGAGGCATGTAATCTCTGCTTGTCCTACTTGCTGCACTTTTGTAGAGGATGTTTCTAAGGACCTCTCTGAAGTATTTCATATGAACCTCATTACTACAGTATTGAAGTGCATGGCAGTCATAAATTGAATTATCTGTACAATACTGTGATAATTAGAGAATTAATCTTTTTGAGATAAAGATCCAAAGCACAGAAAATTGTCCAGAGATAAGCTATGACAGAGCAGGAGTTAGATTTCAGCCAGCACCCCATACAGCAAACCACCTTCCTCTGCTGCCCTTCATGATCTGACCTGGGCTGACTCTGCTATGCTGATGCACAGCAGAGGACAAGCCAGGTATGAAACCAAAACAATATAGTCAATGACTCTGGTTTCTGCTCATAACCGTCATCTCACGTGTCATACTCTCACAGAAACACACTTGGAGCTGCTTCTCCTTAACTTTGAGTGGAAGCAAACTTAACCAGATGTTTTCACCTGCCTGACCACGTGGTCTTGGCACAGGCGGATGTGCCAGATGATATCTGATATTCCCATACCTACCAGACTCACTTTAAACCTCTGCACTAAGGATGAGATGTCTGTTGTGTTTCTCTCAATGTGTTCTCTGTGGTAAATTAAATAATTTGAAGTATACTGTGCTTTAAATTTTTTCATCTTGGGTTCTTTGCATTGTAAGAATTTTTATACTTTATGCTATAAACAGATCTTTCTGGGTTAATTGTTGGGCAGTCAAGGGAGATGATACCATATTTATCAATAATTAGAGGTGTGTGCCTCACCAACACCGCCTATGGAGACTTTCTGCTGTGCCTTTTGCAACCGGACTTGCCTATCTCGCATTGGCCTCTTCAGCCATCAGCGCGCTTGCAGCAAGCGTGGGTAGAGCCCTGCCCAAATCTTCATCCGCGAAGCCTAGCCATGATGATGATGATGATGATGATGATGATGATGATGATGATGATGATGATGAGAGGTGTGTGTGTGTTTCTACCTTTGGGTGAAAAAAGGCAAATATCTTGCATATGAAATATTGCGGGTAACAGCAGAAAATGAAAATTTTATATACATGAACACCTTCAGGAATTAAACTCTTGTCCATATGGACCACAAAGCATTTTAAATAGCGTTTTTCATATGCTATTTTCTTAAACAATAACAAAAATCCTAACCAATGCTGTATTTTTCCAGATTATGACAACCTTTAAAAATACGATAAATGCATATGAGAAGAATACTTAGTAAACCCTTCACTGAGTGTGATACTACATAAGTCAGAGTCAAACCTTTTTATGAAGTTCCTTCAGAATCTTGGAATAAAGAATTGAAAAATACCTACATTATTCTTAAAATTGCCAAAGAATTGTTACTTGCACGCAAAATAAGCTTTTGCTTAGTTGTACCTGGAAGCAAAAAGGAAGTTGGATTTTGTGGACTTTTATACTGATGAGAGGCAGTATGAGAACAGGATGTCTCAGGCTTCTGTGCTTTCTGATTTTTCATCTGTGCTACACATAGCTTTGGTTTTTTTCCTTGTGAGATTACAATCAAAAGTTTTGATACAGTGGAAAATTAATACTACAAAAAATTAAGGGTTTTTTTCAACTGCAAGGAGAGTCATATTATCATTACTTGCAGTTTCCTCTTTGTCATCTGCAGTTTGAATTCATTATGTAGACATTCCTTAATTTCTAATTAACAAATAAGGTCTTTCTTTCATAATCCCTTAAAATTTCGGTTTGTTCATTATAGCCCTCTTGTTTGTTGTACCATGATTGCACAGCATAAAGCTAGATGACAAAGTTAGATAATAAACCAAAACAAGCAAAGCACAGTGACTACAGTCTCTGTAGTCTCTTCCAGATCATTCTTATTGCAAACACTTTCAGCACTATTCTAGGTAGGTTAAAATGCACCAACCTCTAAGTACCCTTATTTTCTGTACCGTGATGTTCTTGTTCTTAAATTGACCCCCACACAGGCTGTTTAGCTGATGGTCGAAGACGTGCAGCAGCGGGAGAGGCTTTGATCGTGCACTTGCTAAGTGGCAATAGTGCCTCCCGGTGGCTTCCTCTCTCATTCGTTCCTGATGCCTTTAAATTTTACAGCAGTTTTTTGACTGAAATAGATCATCTTGTTTCTTTTGCATTTTAAATGTTGAATGCACAATGCTTTTTTCTGAATTTTTTATATGATCATTCTACTACAATTGCAGTAATTAGGACTCCAACTGAAAATCCCAACACGCTGTTTTCTTCTTATTCTCCCTTGCCAAGATTCTTTAAGAATATGCACAAAGCATTCTATTCCTTAAGTCAAATTTGGGTTGAGAGCAATTCCTTTTGCAGCATCCTGAGCAGTCTGACTGCTGGCAACTTCTCATCGTTTTGCATGAGTGATATAATGAGTCTGTATCCTTCAACTTAATTATATGCATTACGTTTTTGTGTTGTTTACAACTTTCCAAGAACACACAGGTCCACTTCACCTGTGTGTGCAAAGCCTACTGAATGCCTCAGCCCTGAGAGAGATGACTCACAGAAAGTCACGGTTAAAAGAAAGGCTATGGAGGCAAGCTGTAGTCATTCAGACAATGGTGTATAATGAGTTGAGGTAGGCATGCCTTTTTTTCCATGTATTTTATTCAATTATTTGTGAATTGCAAAGCCTAATTAAATGTCTGTTTTGCTGACTGCAAAGAAAAATCCCTTTTTTTTTTTCTTTTGGAATTGAAATAAACAGGATAGTTAATTCTTACTTTTTATAGTAATATCATTTTTATACTAATAATTTGGTTTTCTGTTGAAATCATGGTATATTTCAGTTTTAGAGTTGCTTTGTGAGTTGTTATTTTTCGATATGCTGGAGCTGTGGGGTAGTTCAGCGGGATACCGGCTCATTCTGACCTCTCTATGTCAATATGTGTGCATGAATTTATACTGTGCAGTAAAAGGTGTGCTAATATTGCCATAGGAGAGCTATTTGCTGCTTTTTCTTTCACTGGAACAGTCCCCAGTGGCAACTTTCCTGCAGTGTTAAATACCTGTAGTTATATAATGATACTTATTTCATGTGCTTCCCATATAAGAACATAAAGCTATCAGAGAGTGTCCAAAGGAGGTGTACAAAGATGGTGCAGGGCCTAGAGGGAAAGCCATACAAGCAGTGACTGAGATCAATCGGTCTGTTCAATTGGAGAAGAGGAGACTGAGGGGACACTTCATCGCAGTTACAACCCCCTCACCAGGGACAGTGGAGGGCAGGCATCTCTGCTCTGTGGTGACCAGTGACAGGACCGAAGGGAACGGCCTGATGTTGTGTCTGGAGAGGTTTAGGTTGGATATTAGGAAAAGGTTTTTTCCCCCAGAGTGTGGTTGAACACAGGAACAGTCTCCCCAGGGAAATGGTTGTGGTCCAAAGCCTGACAGACTTCAAGAAGCGTTTGGACCATGCTCTCAGATAAATGGTGTGGCTCTTGGGGCTGTCCTGTGCATGGCCAGGAGATGGACTTGATGACCCTTGTAGGTCCCTTCCAGTTCAGGATATTCTATGATTCTCGGGTATAAGTTCCTGTCTCAGGGCCTGATTTTCAGCTGTGTTCTGTGTTTGGCTTGGTGTGCCCCATGTTTGGGCAATGGTTGTGTGAAACATGACAGGGAGACCTGGTTTTTCCAAGTCCACATTGCAGAAAAAGAGGAAGGGAGAGCCAAGTTCATCTAGATCCTGGTAATCAAAGCAATTAGATCCCAAGGTGGATCCAACAAGCCAGCTTGGATGGGACTCTAAGCATCCCTGCCTATGGCAGAGGGGTTGGAACTAGATGATCTTTAAAGTCCCTTCCAACCAAAACCATTCTATAATTCTAAGATTCTTTGAAGTTTTTATTTACTATTGAAGCAATATTTACAAAAAAAAAAAAAAAAAAAACCATCCGGACAGTTTCATACCCATCAGTCTGTGTCTACATCTTTGTTTCTGTGATTTCCCGTTGCCTCATTTGCTGTCATAAGTTTGCTCTTGTTTATACTCCACAAGGAGTTTTCCTTGCTAGTCGAGTTCCTTGGGAGAGAAGAGGCAATCCTTGTCATGCAGCAGCTTTTTTCTTTGTTAGACACTTTGTCTCTCTTGCACATTCAATTCACTAGTGCCCTGCAGAAAAGAACATATTTTCTGACACAGTAGCACTGTTTAATAAGTGGTTAAACCTTGCTATGTTCCTGATATCTTGGCTTTGAGCAAGATGGAAGGAGGATATTAAAAGCTTTTGGTTACAGACATGTGCTGGAAGGACAATCTTGATGCTGTTCCTTGGTCGCACATAAAGGTTAAATGTAAGAGGGATGTTGTGCATTAGTGATTACATAGGAAAGCATTCTGTATCTGCTAATAATCTTTCTCAGGCGTGCCTTTCTTACTTTTCTTTTTTGGCAAGCTCTTAATTTAGAGCAAATTACTTTTTTATTGCAGAAATGGTCACTCCAGGTAATTTATGAGGTTTTCCCCTTTTTGCTTTAGAACATCTAAGCCTTCAAGGCAGTAATTGTTCGCATTGCTCTTCGTCTCCTGGCTCAAAAGCTCTGTAGAATTACTGTTATCAGTTTTCTGTCCTGTGCCAGTATATTTGAACAGCAGGGATGCTGCAGCCCAGGGCTAATAATGGCTCTGCTGCACGTTCCTGATGTTTATGACGTGTTGTCTGGAGCACAGCAGAACTGTGGGAAGCATCTTGGGTTAAGAAAGATACATGCTGTAACTAAAGCAATATTCTGTTGAAGAGACTACTGTAAGTAAGAATCTTGAGTGCTCAAAGTTTTTCTTTCTAAGCAGTTCCAATTAATTTATGACACTGAGATGGTCTGTGAGTGCTTGCTATGGCTTTCAGAGGCTGTTTGCTCACATGATTTAGCCTAGATGGTTTTTTTCTTTGTCTGCTTCTCCATGTGTCTGTATTCCTTTTGCAAATGACAGCTCTGTGCAAAAGTGCCCAAATGGCACAAAGAGAATCCAGCTGCTGATGGCAAGAGCAGACACTATATCGGAGCACTCTCAAGGTGCTGCTCCCAGAGCTGTCATTTTCACGAGGAAAAAGATGTCCCGTGCAGACAGGCGTGAGGCAGACAGGCAGTGTGCACAGAGGATAATGGTGAAGAAGGGTCCAGGGGAATGGGCAGTATTTGCAGTGAGAAAGGAAAACATTTAATCTAGCTTAAATAAAGCGTAGAGACAGCAAGAAAGGACATAAGTAGAAAAAGAGACAAGAAAAAGACATCTTCAGAAGAGCAGAGAAAGAGGGGTGAACAGATGGATGCAGTATCATTTCTTACACAAAAAAAAAAAAAGGAAAGTGAATTCTAGTACTAAAATGAAGACATATCTGTGTATACATATGTATGTGTAGGTATTTACTTATACATACACAGACATATACTTGTATAGAAAATGCACATATTTTCTTAATACTGTCTGTATGAACATCTGCTACTAGTATAAAATGGTTCTTGTAGTGCATAGTTTGAAAAAGCTTATTAACCCCTTTGCTATGAGAGATAAGAGAGCTTCTCTACTTCTCAGCAGAGGGAATATTCCATAGCATTTCAATACCGTTATCTTATTCTAGTTCCTCTGTAATTCTGTGAAGTGGATGTAGAGACTTGGATAATTCAAGTGTATGAGTTAATAAATTACACTTAGAGTATATCCAGTTACCATAATGGCTCTTAAATAATTAAACAAAGCAATCTTAAATAGGATCCTGCTACACTGCACTAACTAGAAAGGTGTCATCAGAGTTACTAAAAACCTATCCCTTGAGGTCCCATTCCACTGTGTACATACAGTACAATTAGTGTCTGCTTTGTGGGTCTAAAGGAATTGAGTATAAATCAAAGGAACAGAGTGCTTGTAGGGAATAGAGCAAAATTTAATGATGGCAATTTTGTGGGTTATGGAAAATGTGGCTGATGAGGATGTATCAGATGAACCATCAAGCCTTGCTGCAACTCAGCTGACCTGCCTGTAGGATGGCTGTAGCCCCCCTCCAGGCCACAACAGGAATTAGTTATTTTAAAGTCTTTCACACTCTTCAAAGAGGACACTACTTTTTGAATCAACATCTGGAATAAAAGTGTTATTGGGAGACAGGGGTGTATATCGACCATGCTTCAATTAGGCCTTGAAGTACTCATGAAAGCAGAAAGAAATGCTCTTGTAATCAGTTCCACTCCTGCCAATTTATTTACATAAGTGAAGGATACAAGATTGGTCCTTTGTTAGGACTCTTGCAAAAGATAAATTTGTTCTTGATAACAATGAGGTAATAATGGGCTGATTGATCCTTTGTGGAGACCTAAATGAAAATTTACAAAAAAGCCACAGAAGCCTAAACAAAAGGAAGAAGAACATTTAAAAATAATATTCTCACTGAATTCTCAAGCACATAAAAAAAAATAAAAATCAAACCCTGAGTAGTGATATAAGCATAGTTCTTTTCCGTGGAAAACTGGAGATACTGTCTGAAAACTGAGTCAGGTATATGTTAGGTATATGTTATAGGGAATATATATGTAAGGGAGTATATATGTAAGGTATATGTAAATGCTATAAAGCATATAAAAAAATATTCTCTGGAAGAACTTTACTCAAAGGCTTTTTACTGTCTGTGGTATTTCAGATGTTCTCACAGCAGGTGGACCATATATTGTGTAACTTTCTTTGAGAAATTGCAGGAAAGCAACTGGTAAAATACAAGGTGTCATCCAACACTTGTTTCATATCCAGTAAAGCAGATCAGTAATGCAAGTTTCTATGATTTATCAGTAAAAATCCAAACCACATACTGGAGTTGCCTCTAGAAAACTCACTGAATGCTCTTTTAATAGTAATAACTAAGATTTATATAGTTCATCTCATCCCTCAAAGATCCCAAAGCATTTTATGAACTCCTTTAAACACCATTTTTGAGAGGAAATGCAGGGCCCTTTAAGAACTTCTTGGGCAAGAAACTGCATATTTTTTGACAAAATATGCCATACCATTATACACCGTTTTGGAAGAGGAAGAGAAGAACAAAGGTGTCAAAACAGAATGACAAATAGTATATAACTAAATAAATAAAAGCAATTTATCTAAGTACCGTGGTACCGGAATCCAGCCATTATACTGCAGGATTTCACTTTCCTCAGGAGAGAAGTTTGTATTTTTTTTTAACATATAATGTGAAATCAATCCAACTCTGAGTGTTGAAATACTTTCCTATGTGTGCAGCTGCAATGAGAATGTATTTTTGTTACTGGTAGTTACACTGTCTTAGTATCCAGAATAAATCAGATGCTGTTCAGTTGCTGTAGAAATAGTTCTGGTACTGAAAAAAAAAAAACAGGACAAGAAAAAAAGAAAGCAAGGGATGTACATGAAATTGCAAGAGGTGATAATGCAGCTTCTTCTCATTTAGGACTTGTCTTGACCATCAAGCCTGATTTGACATTCTTATTTTCAAAGAACCCCAATTTCCCTCATTCATATCAACAGGGAGGTTGTTCTCACCTCTGTCAGTCACTGGGGGCAGAAGGTGTGTGTTCCTACAGACAGACTGGATCGAAATCTGATTTAACTCACATACCATGTAAATCCAGCATAAAGCAGGACAGCCTTTGACGTGCTGGTTTGTTTGTTTGTTTGTTTGTTTGTTTGTGTTATTAAACACTGTGAATGTGTAGGAGCAGGCTGTGATATTTTTTAATTCCTTTCCTTGCCCTTTTGAGTTTTCAGAAGCCCTGAAGAGGGTGCCTCTGGGAATCATTTATTTACAGACAAGGGAAGAGAGGTTTATTGAGTAGTGAAAATATCATCTTGTTTTGTTGCTGTATTTTCCACTTTTATTTTGAGAGATTAACCTGTAAAAGAAAAGCACTTTAATGGAATACAACTGCTCTTTGAAGAGGGCCTGAAGAGATATCTATGCAGTATTTATATGCTGTCTCAATTACCACTGCAAAATAGTTTGATGATTCAGCAAGGGGCCCTAACAGTATGTTCAATAATTCTTTCCCGTTTAGATCTCTTAAGAAGAACCAATTTTATACTGTTGCTTGGTCTTTTATTGCCTTTAGGTCACACACATTTCAGTACAGAAAGTACGCTTGTAGTCTTCTGTGAGCTGGAAATGCAGATGAACACGGCAACAGGACTGAGCTGAATGGAAAGCCAAGAGTTTGTAACAATGCAGGCCACTCTGTACGAGGGATTTTGTGGTAAATTTGCCTTGTTTTCAGTTACATTCAAAAAAAAGTGCTGGGGATATACCCTGCACAAGAACACACACAACACTCTCAACAGAAATGTGAGGCAGCAAAGGAAATATTTTCCTTTAAATTGTTTGTGTAGTTACTTTGCAAAGCAAACATATAAATTTTCATTGCCTCCAAAGGCAAAAGCCCAGGAGTTGAGAAAATTGAAGAAACCCAGAGCAGAAGTTGGAAAGAGCTGGTGCACAGCCCTGTGTGGGAGGGGCTGTAAAGGAGAATATTCTCCACCAATATCAGAAAGCACATCAGGGGAGTTGGTACAAGCGTCAGTCGCTCAGGAGCACACGATGAGCTGTTGTTAAGAGTGTTGTGACAAGTTATATGGAGCACCAAGGGATCCTCCAGACTTTATCAAGAGTGAGGCAATCATTCCCACCGCCATAAAAGTATCTTGGCAGGCAAAGGCTATAAATGTAATAAAAGAGGGAGGTGGGGGGAAATGTTGTCTGCACCCATAAAAGAGGACAGTGATTGTGTAGTTTTAGTGCTTCATAAAATCCTTCAAGTTAGCAGGAAGGGAAGAAATTGGGTGAAAAGATGAGTACAAAGCAGGCCATTATATTTTTGCTGGAAAATGGGAAGGTGGATGAGGGAAAACAACATTGGGTCCTTAGTCTGATTTTATACCTTTCTATTAACAGCAGCTACTGGCCACTGTTGCAGACAGGACTTAGCAAGCTGGACCTGTCGTCTAATTCAGTATGGATATGTTTTAAATTTCTAACTAAAACAAAGACTATTAAGACTGAAAGAAGTAAAATTATTTCATTTATTAAGTACATGCCTTGTTTTTATACAGTCGTAGACAAAAAAGCCGTACAAAGGGCAGTGTGGAAGCTGAGTTAGGTGATTACTCATTTCTGGATTTATTTTCTTTTCCCTCTGGAAATACATGGCAAAGAAAATGAACAAGAAATACAGCTGCTTTTCTTGATAGCATTCCAGAGTTGTCCAAACTGGTTTTGCATAAAAACCTTCTTATTACTGGTTTCTTTTCTGACCTAAATGATCACATTCATAACTAGCAAATGACTAGTGTAAATTAGATTACCATCAACTCATTCTGTCAGTTCATAAGAAAAATTTTGTGTCCATCCTTTACTTTTTTCTAATTTTCTTGAGGACATCTTTGAAACGGAACGCTTAAGTTCAATATATCTTGAATGCACCCTAAATACTAACTGAGGCAGTGCTGAAAGATTTGTAGTTTACTCTAATTTATTCTGCTTCTGTGAGCTAGGACATGGTACTGGGTAAGGATTCAGGCTTGGAAACACATGCCACTGCAACTGGAGATTTCAGTTGTTTAGATATAGCGGTTAATGAGAGCTGTGATAGCTCTCTGGAGATACATAAAAGACTACTAATGACTGGTTCATTTATAAGTGATGAAGATCTCTCAAGATCAAAATCTTTCCAAAAATACAATAAACAGAGAGCTTTGAACTTTTAATGGTCTTGACAGTGGTACACTGTCATTGTCACCCCAGTGGTGAGGTTTCATTAACGTTAACTTTTAATGGAACTATTTTTCATTCATAACATTTTGCAAGACATTTAATTTATCTTTCTTCTGCTTTGTATCTCTACTTTGCAGAGCCCAGTGGTTTATGACTGCCATAAGTCAACATTTTCTCCGTCACATCTTTTTTCTGCCTGAAACTCCAGTCTGAATGGAGTTAGAAGATTTTGTGCAATTTGTTCATGCCCTTTCAGTCACAGGAGGATTCACTGCATCCACTCTTTGGTTGGTCAGCCTATTTGGGAAACTTCAGAATTGTTGTGCAGACAGAGATCAGCTGCCGGTCTTACCCTTGCTGAAACGTCGGTGCAACTCTGTATTTACGCCTAGACAATGCTATTCAGAAGTACTATGGAGCCCAGAGGTGAATATTTGAAATTTGTGTGACCCTCTCCAAAACACCATCTAATCTCTAGATGTGAACATTGGTATAATCTCTGGATGTATTTATCTCTTTCCAGATTTTAATCTGATTTGTATGCCAATTCTTATTGAAGCTTGATCACTTAAGTGTCACTTAATTTATTATTTTTTATGGCCAGATTTACTGAATAATTAAACTAAATCACAGAATATGCTGAATTGGAAGGCACTCACAAGGATCATTGAGTTCAACTCTTGGCCCTGCATAGGACCATCCCATAGAGTCACACCATGTGCCTGAGAATATTGTCCAAATGCTTCTTGAAATCTGTCAAGTTTGGTGCTGTGACAATTATTTACTGAAGTGTTTTCTTCTGTCTTTTTGATAAACAAATACTTTGTTGTTTACCTGGAACTTACCTAGAACCTTGAACTTGGAGCGAGAGCCAACCAAATCTTACCACAGGAGTTTATCTGAGGCACTGGAAGCTGGACATGAAGCTTAGCCCCATGCTATTTGTAAATTACTTTTATGACTTGTGCATAAAATCTGTTCTATCAAACCAGCTTAGTTCCCTCGCAGAATACTCTGTGTAATCATGAGAAATAAATCTCTGTTATTCTTTGCATGTAGCTCTCTCTTGCCCATGTGGGATGAATGGCAAGATAGCCATTAACTCCTACAATTGACAATCAAGTGCAGGATTTGAAAGTGAACTCAAATTACAACGGACAGCATCAGTGTTTCAGAAGCTAGAGAAGCAGACGGTGGTTCATGACCTGAAAAGTATCAAGCATCTGTAACTTTCACTGAAGGCGAATTATAAATGCTTGACACCTCCGAGTGCTTGTCCTGCTACTCTAAATATAGCTTGTGACTAGAGGAGAGAAAATGGCAGCTTAGCAGGAATAATTCTTTAGGGTTAAATAATCAGAAAATTTAGCAGCAGCTGAATTATGCTGGAATAGATAGAGCAGATATCTGTGTATCAAAACTAAAATTTTAATATGACACACATATATGAAAAGGATTTTGACCATTATATCACTTTAGTAATTAAAATAGCTGTGAACAGTAATGGTAATCCATTCTAATAGCATTGATATTTATATAATATTGCTGTCTGATAATGCTTAGATCATTAAGGAGTTGTAATCACCACTATTGATTAGCTCTAAATTATGCATATTGATGACTAATGCTGAAATAATGAGTTGTTTTCGAAATCCTCTCTTCCACTTTCACTTACTGTTCCATTTAGCTCTCCAATTTTTCTATAAGTTGGTGCACTTATGAAGGCACAGACATTCTCCTCTTTCCCATTAGGAATTGCCTGAGAGGAACAACTACCATTTAGTGCCTATTAAAAAAAGAAAATGGAGTTCCAGTCTGACTTAATCCTTATGGCACAAAATTAAATAAGATCCTGGATTAATAGTGGTCCACATATTGTTAATAACAAGACTAAAAATGGCAAATAGCTGAGTTACTAAAGTGTTAAATTATCCATTTGTAACATCTGTTTTCATGAGGTCAGTCACTAATTTGTTTATTGCAGATTTACAAAAAGGTCTATTTTTAAAATGATGGTGTGAACNTCCTGAAGTGTTTTCCGCATGCCAAGATATATCACTTTCTCTGTATTACTCACCATTTCTGAGCAATGAAGAAGAAAATTTAACCAGCCAGAGGGTCATTAGGAATGTGCTGCAGAGCTCAGATCTGTTCACTGTGGTTTGACCTGTGGTTATTTGGCGTTGAGACTTCTTGTACAGTAGCCTATTGACTCTTGTTGAATTAATTCAGTGTACAACTAAAGTACCTACAGGTGGAGTTCCCTGGTGCCTGGGGTTGCGCCGGATCTCAGAGGTTTGACTCTCCATCTCATGAAAAGATTTAGGCAGAGAAAGCAAGTTAAGAATGTGCACTCAGAGAGTGAGATTTCAGGAAAAACTAAACTGGGACAGAGGTACAGTTTTCTTTCTCCTCTCTTTGTTTCCTCTGTTATGCTAGAAGAAAACTGCTCTAAGGACAACTGAACAGTTTCCTTCTGAATTAGTGAGGTGCAAGGTCTCCTGTGAATGTGGGATGCAATGAGAGCATAGAGCCATAGGTAGGTCACTCCTGATGGCCATGAGCTGTTAGATCAACTCATCCATTTTAGAGCTCAAGTTGGCCTCTGACCATGCAGTCTGTTGAATCTGCTAGGCATTTTCAACCTGCACTGTCTTCCAGAGATGAGAAGTCTCAACAAAGGTCTTTCAGAAAGTTTCAACTAGCTATTTGGAAGCTATAGCCCAAAGCCCTCTCTTCAGGAAAAGCCCCTACCATCGTTCTCTCAAAGAGCTCATGTGAGGATGATTCACTCTTGTCTTTTTAAAAAGGCAGGAAAAGCAGTGGCAGTGTCACTCCTTTGCCTTCAAGAGAAGCAGTTAGAAGCTCTTACCCACAAAATGAGACCCTGGTCCAAGGTCTTTCTAGGCCTTGATGGTTTCAAAGAAGCTACACTTCTCTGTTCAAACATAATCCTCACCATCAATAGGGACAGAAATCCTCTTCCCCAGCTAGTGCAGTCTGCTGCCTGAGAGGAATCTACTAAGTGATATGATGTATAGAAAATGTTGGTAGTGCCATCAGATGTCACTGAAAGTAAAAACATAATCTGCACCTTCCAGTGGTTAGTGTGTTGATGTGGCTCTGAGCAGACCAGATGGAGTCATCAAGACACTGTGGACCCTCTTTACTCTTTTTACACTGTCATAGCCCAGGCAGAAAGCAAGAGTTAGGGACATATCTGATTAACCAGGGCAGTTCTGGGCATGAACAGTGAGTTCAAAACCAGGAGGAAAAACCTGCTTTGCCTGAGGTGCCTCCGTGGTAGGTACCAGCTGAGCTGAGCCCCATTTAGATTTACTCCTTCTACTTCTGGTTAATTTGGTAACACCATTTCCCCCCTCTCCCTCCTGATCTGGTTTGAATTCCTTTGCCATCAGTCATTTAACAAACTCTTGGTGTCCATATACCTTCAATTGCTCCATTGTCCAAGGTAAAAAGCTTTCTACTTAGTTATCAAAAAAATATTTGATGTACCTAGTCCAAAATGTAGGTTATTTGAAGACAATAACATGTGATGCAGTTGATATGAGAGGGAGGTGATATAGACATGTCTTTCAAACTCAGCCCTCTGAAAAGTGAGAGGAAAGGGGCCAGTAACCCTCTTCAAGCTCTGAAATATTAAAGACAAATTTGAAATGTTTCCCTTGCAGATTTTTCCTCAAAGTTGATTTATTAGTACTTTAACACTCAGGTGTATTCAGTAAATAAGACCAAAGATGTGGCCGTATTTCTTACTTTATAAGCCTGATGAATTATGGGATGTGAGACCTTTTATCCTACAGCCTGTGGTCGAAAGTGACTGCAGTGACCTCAGCCCTGTTTCTAGTGGTTAAATGTCCACCCTACTTGTTGGCCTCTGTAGTCCTTTCAGATGACAAGATGACAGCTTACTTCTGGAGGCATATTTGGAGAATAAATAGCTTCAATAACATGCTTGTCAATTCATGACAAAGGAGTTTTCTATTTTTTTTATTCCCTGTGCTTTCCCAATTCCATGCAGAAGCTGGACAATTCATTACCTGTTGTAGTATAATACATTCTGCCTTTAAAGGAAAAAGTCACATTCCAGATGAGTTAGTACTGGTGTTTGACTTTTTATCACTACAAGGGAAAAGTGGCAAAAATATTTTTAAATCTCTTCTACTCTCTTAGCTCAGCTCTTCACCAGTCTCTTTCCCACTTTCCTGCAAACTATAGTATAGGAGCAAATCCAGGAGGAAAGTATTTCCACAGGTAAAACTCTCTGCTGCCTCAGCCTTATGAAGTCACAGTAAGGCAACCAATTATGTTACCAGACAGTCCAGAAGGAAGGATGTTTTCCTTCATTTTTGTGGCCTTTGACACAATTAAAGTAGAATAAATTGAAATTATTTTTCTTCATTTGAATTACAGAATCACTGAATGGTTGAGGCTTGACCTCTGGAGGTCAAGTACAGCCACTTCGAGTTGGTTGCCCAGGGCCATGTCCAGATGGCTTTTGGATGACTCCAGGGATGGAGACTGCACAACCTCACTGAGCAACCTGTGCCACTGCGCAGTCACCCTCACAGTATATTTTACTTGTTGGATGCACCTTGTCTGGAATTTTCTTCATCTCCTATATCCATTAGTTTCATAGACTGCCTTAATAACATGCACCACTGCCTACTGCAACAGGGATGCAATTTTTATGGCCTGTGATGTCTACTATTTCACCCTTTTCTAAGCATCTCTTTCTTGACATGTACATTTTCGCACAAAAAAAAAAATCACATACTACTACTATAATAACAAGTCCAAAGTACCCAAGACCATCATCTGCCCCTGAAGATACTGGCTGGTGTACACACTGCAGAAATTCTGGGGCTTCCAAACCAGGGTGGCTACATCCAAACTTCCCCTTCAGAGTGATCCCTGCCCTGTTTTAACTCCCAGAATGTCTGGAGGACTGCTGGTTGGCATGGACCGAAACAGCACCAGGGAACATCTGAATGATTTAAGTGCGCACAGAGAGTTGAATATCCATATCCAGGAATGTTTCCTGGCACTCTTTAATGTGCTATATAGACATAGCAGTAAATTCTACATGAAAGCTACATTAGTGTATCTATTAGGTAAACAGGAAGAAACCTTTGACCTTAGAAAACACTTTCTGTGCTCTCTGTCATTGAAAGTGTGGATCTTTTAAGTAGTTGAGAGAAATCAGTACTTGGGTACCTAGCGTGCTGCTGCATTTGCTGTGAGCATTACCAGAGGATTATCGGGAAGGAGGAGAAGTGTCAGTGCAAACCTCCTACCTAAATTTAACCTCACAGCTCAGTTAACTTGACTGATATCAAAGTAAGGCAGGATTTCAGACAAATTAAGTGGAGAATTGCAGAACAGGGGAATACTTCCCCTGTTTCACACCATCTAGTTATTTCCCTTCCAGAGCTTCAAAGGGGAAATCAGGCATTCCTGCACACTGGGCTTTGAAGGTGAACTGCTTTGTGAAAACTCCCTGCAATGCTGTGTTGCTGAAACCAACAATCTGAAAATGTAAGCTCAGCTTTGCTATAACCTCTCTTTCAAGTGGCTGTAGGGGCTAAACAAAAATCAAGCAGTTTCTTGAGCTACATCTGAAAAAGGAAAAAAAAAGAAAAAAGCAAACCCCAAAACAAAACAAAAACCTCGACAATCTGAGCTGTGTTTCCCAGCTTCTGTATTCACTTTCAGGCCCTGCTTGCATTTCACTTCATGGCCCAGTGAGACACAGATACTCTGGTCTTTCTTCCCTTTTTCCATGAACTGGGAAGACAAATAGGCTCCCCGCAGCGCCCCCAAGGTTTGCAGCCTGGAAGATCAGGGTCTAAGAGAAACTGGAAGAGGCCTTTGAGGTTGGACAATGATGCCTAGGGATGAATATTTAGGAATATAGCATAGCCCTGCTAGCAACAGGTAGAGATGACTCTGTCTTTCATGACTTACATCATTTTGACATGTTTCAGTCCTTCAGTCCAACAGTGGGATCAGACTATGTTTAATGCTTGCAGAAAAAATATGAGTAGATGTTTTGTTATTTGGTTTGATGGTTTTGCAAGGTTTACTCGTCTGGTGTATCCATACAGAGACTTGATGTCACACACTGCAATGCAAAACAGTTGCATTTCTTCTCAGTGTAAAGCCTTGTGGAAAGGCATTTTTGGTATGTGTTAGTAATGCAATTATTAACTTAATGTTACAGGAGTTATATAAAATTATTTAGTATAAAATGTTTCACTCACTTAGAATCATATAGGTTGGAAAAGATCCTAAAGATCAAGTCCAGCCCTTAACCCAGCACTCCCAAGGCCACCACTAAACCATGTCCCCAAGAGCCACATCTACGTGTCTTTTAAACACCTCCCGAGGTGGTGACTCCCCCACTGCCCTGAACAACCTCTCCCAATGCTTGTACTGTCTCAGTTCATCAATGTTGAACCTGGGTAATATTTATCTTCATTCTCTTTTAAAAATTCCTGTGAACTCCTTAACGTTTATCCAATGTCCACTGAAGCCAATGGGATATAAAAGGTCTTTTAATGGCAAATTAATTTTTTCTGGTGGATTAAATGGCTTTAGGTAAATGGCAAATTAAGTAATGTAAATTACCATTAGCCTGAAGTGTTATTCTAACATTATTAGTTTTATTACAGTTTCCAAGCCAGGGACTGTTCTCAGTTACAATGGTGTGAGTGCAGATAGCTGTTAACTTTGAGCTACTAAACTTTTTCTAAACATTTGCAAATGTTATAGATCAAAATCTATGCCCCCTGTCCTTCTTGGTGGGATCTAAAATGCTGGTTTCCTTTGTTGGTTTTCCAGTTGGTATTTCTGGTGCACTCTCCAATGGTCAAGCACACTATTCTTTATTAGAGTCAGTCCTCTTGCAAGACTCTTTTTTTCCCCTTTTACCATCATGTGCTCTTTCTTTGGAGCAGAAAAAGTGATGCAGTTGCACAAATAGGTGTTTATCTTCCTACTGATTTAAATCCTCACTTTTTTTAAGAAGACACTAAAAAAAAAAAGACAAAAACTAAAACCAACCAAAACCTGAGATTATTCTCTAACTTCTATTTAAAAGGGACAAGAAAAATATAATTTCTACCACTATGGAATGACAATAATTCTATGTCTTTCTTCATAATAAAATCTAGGGGAAGTTTATTTTCCCTAGGTAGCCTTGTAGGTGCATAAATAACAGGGTTTATAAACAAGTGTCCCGATCCATATGGTCACCCATCTGGTGGTGAAGAATCCCAAGAGAGGTACCAATTACTGGGAGCGCGAACATAAAGTTAGGAAAAGCTACAAAGACTGTTAGTGATACACTTTGCAAATGATAAATCCCAATCTCGTGATGATAATGAATGTTTTCCTAAAGTGTCTTTCATCTTGAACAACCCTGCAGGTACTTTCCAAGGAGAAATTACTATAAACAGGATTATATGATGAATCTTTGATATACAAGCAAATTAAAAATAAAATAACTTTCTGGGGGAAAAGTGCAGTGTCTGGTGGATGAAAATCCACATGACTCTGCTGTTAAAGACCTGTCTCCCTCTGCTTAATCTCAAAGCCATCCTTGGACACGTGTGTTTCCAGTGCAATAGAAAGGAGAAACTACACTTGTGGGAATAGTGACCACCTGGGACTCTGTGCTTCTGTGTGAGCGGGTGCATCATGTTAGAAAAGCAAATCCCAGAGCCCCCTTTTTGATTATTTCTTATCTAAACACCTTTCTGCCTTCCATCAGACAACAGGGGGAAGAACAGGGGCTTAAGATCAGCGTGAACACTCTCTGCAAACACACATGCACCTTCATCCCATATTCTGGGATGTGGCAAGGCTCAAATTCGACAAGTTGTTTGGAGTGTGTCTGCGCTAATTGCCAGTGTGCTTTGGGAGAGCTGCTGGATAGAGCTTGACAGCTCTTTCTTAAACCTGTCTGCTCCTGTGTTGGGGTTATCTTTGGATCTCAGTATTCCTGAAAACAAGCTAGCTTGTGTAAGGAGCCACAGCAGAGGTGTTTTAAATTGTTTTAAAGCTCTGTCCAGAGTTATCCCCCTTTATTATTTTTTTTTACAATGACAACACCTATGTGGCTGCACTCAGGGCATAAATGCTCCTGTCAGCTTTGTGTTCAGCAGGGCTGCTGCCCCGGGTCTCATTTTGTGGTATGTGATTCTCTATGTCTCATACCTGGAGTCCAGACACACAGCAAAGAGTTCTGGATTCTGCCTAGGGGGAATCAGAATCTAAATGTCATATACTGGCTTCCAGGCATAAGAGTCTCTTCTTGGATATAGCTTAGGAAGCAAAAATACATTTCAGGGAATGAATATCTTTGGTGAGGAAGTATTCACACCCTTTTCAATGGCAAATGCAGGATACTGCCACTAGTCACTCCTGTCAATTTTTATTACTTAGATACTATTCAAATGAGATTTGAGGAAATTAGCTAACTAAAAGACTCTCAACTGAATATTTCGGAATACCGAATGATTAATCTTCCAGCAAGATCTGAAAGAATTTCTGATGTTTAGAGTGTTTTGATTGGTAGTCATGGGGAAGATTTTCAAAGGTCAAGACAGAAGAGGAACGCAGAATCTATCCAGGGAAAGATTGGAGTTTGCAATATAAGCAAGTTAAATTTACATCAAGCCTACAGGGAGGTTAACATTATTTAAATTTTCAGTGCTGAAAAACAAATTACTGTAAAGTATACTATGCTATCACAACGGTGCACTACGCATGCAATAATGATTAGGGAGCTCAAACTATTACTGTAGGTGGGTATGGTTATTGCTAAACTTTGGATCAGAATTTCACCCTTTGTAAGATTTTCTTGGTGCAGTTAGCTTATCTCATCCAGATGTCTGCATTAAAAGAAGTTATAGCAAAACACGTTTCTCCTCTGATTAGGGCCTATAAAAGCTGTAACGTATCATTCCAAACACACAGTGTTCCAGGCCCTTTGGGTCAAGTGTGATCACTTTATCAGCAAAAAGATATGTACTCATAGCTGTCAGAGCTGGTAACTCAGTTTGGAATACAGCAGTCACACTGTGCTTTGCTCTGCTGGCACTTTATTGCCAGCAGTAACAATTCAATAACACTTCCATAACCCTATTGCCACTTGCTCATCTCTGAAGTTACATGAAGAGAAAACTGCCCTACAGAAAATGTTCTTGTAGGGGTGGAAATTAGAATTGTGTGGAGACAGTGGAGCATAACCTGAAGACAATATGGATAAAAATGTGACACCACCTTTACTGTCAGTGGTGATGCAGGAAAAAAAAAGGCATCTGAGCTGTGTGAATTCACTGGGCCCAGATGCCAGAGCTGACTTTTGGGGAGATGACTTTGGGAGACTGAAACTCTGGATGTGTAAGTACACACTGGAGCAAACATGATCCTTTAACACATCCTACAGACCCTTGATTGGGCTGTCCATGTGGAAAACCCCAGAACTGCTTATCACAGTGTGAGCATTGGCTTGGCTTTGTAGAGCTGAAAGAAGTGAGAGGAAAAAAAAGTCAGATTTTAAACTGAACTTATTTGATATGAACATCACTGTCATGCAATACTTATGGAGCTCCACAGTCACTTTGAAGTTCAGAAGCACAGTGTAAATAGCAATCACAGAGAATTTACAGGACCAAAATTATTTACAGCAAAATAGGTATTAATGAGACACTGAACAAAAAGAAATCTGTGCTTGCATTATTAGGAGGGTGTGGATCTGTGTCTCTGAATAGCCTGTTATTACTTATTGACCTGAAAGACACCTAGAAATAGCTCAACTGTTATGATACCCATATTTCATATTGACCTTAATATGAGTTCTCATCAGAATGTGTTACTGATTGTGATAGGACAGTTTCAACTGTTCCTAATTTAAATTTAATTCCATTTTCTTAAGAATTACTATTTCATACTGCTTTGTAACAGTTACACACATAGACTGTGCTATGCATATTGTATTTACCCTCAGAACTTAACACGTGAGGTAAGAAGTGTGGAGTTCAAATGTGGTCAGTTAACTCATAGGCTCTTCATAGGTATAAGGGTCATGATAATTCCTAATGCTTGAGAACGAAGCAGGGAAGTGTCTTCTCAATTGTGTGTCAATGCTCTTCCCCAAGTTTAGGACACTTGCTGTCTCATTCTGCCCTATTTCATCCCACAATGTTTATTTTTAAGAATTAGTGACTTAAGGGTCCCAGGGCCCCCCACTGCTGACACCTGCAATGTGTGAGTTCCTACAATTTCAGCAACATCAGTCCAAAACTTGGATTAGTGTCTCTTGCCAACTTGGTTTCACTGACAATATTATGGAATCTTATGAAAAGCCTTTTTGGAATGTGTTCTGTATGTCCATTTGCCACATGCTTACTGGATCTCCAGAAAACTGCGACTGGATTGATAAAACAAGATTTTCCTTGACAACTGTTATCCAACACAGTGCGTTTATCCCTGAACAAAGGGATCTTACTCCTTGTTACAGCTTCAACCATCTTCTGAGTGACAGAAGCCAGACTTACTGCTGTGTCTTTCCCAGGAGGAATGCCCTAAAGGGTCTGTTATTACTTCTACACTTTTTTTTCTACAATTGTATCAGTGACCTGTTGTCACAGTCTCACTATCTGGAGATAAAAATGTCGAGAGGTGAACTCTGGAGTGTCATCACCTGTGGAGTGACATCTTTATGTGGAAAATACTGTAGCGGATTGTTGATACGGACAGATCCTCCGCTTCTAGCATGAAGAAAGGGTATGTTCACATTCTGCTGAAAAATTAACCAAAATAGGGATGGTGTCTGCTCCGAACTTCACGAATGGTCAGCAGTAGGGATTCTTGAAAAAAACCAGGCTGTCTTGGGTATCATAAGGCTGAAATTACTTTTTGAGTGCAAAATCTCTCCATCAGGTTGGAGAAGTCTGTTTCATCTTCCCGTGGTACCTTGGCTGTCTCACCTGAGGATTCCTGCTCTTAATGGAGAAGAGAACTAATACCTTGTTTTATGTAAATTGTACTTCAGAGGCATTGTTCTAAGCACAAAAATTACCTTTTTTTTTTTTTACAAAACTCAACCTAAGAATTCTTAAGGTGAAGTAATTGGTTGGCACTGCTGGGAGATCTAAGTGTCAAGGCTGAGGGTCAACTCAGCACCAGTGAAGCCAAGGGTGGCCCCTTCCCTTGGGTGCCCATGGGGAGAACCTGCAGGGAGCACCATGGGGAGACCATGTCTAGGGCTGACTTCTGACTCGGGGGCAGCTGTACACTGCAGCTCTGCTCCTCAGCCCCTGTCTGAGCTCTGTGGGATTCCAGCCCTGCAGTGGTTGCCCATCACTGCTGAGACAGGCTCCATCCCTGAACTGCAGGAGAATGTCCTGGCCTGTTCTTGTCCATCCTCATCCCCAACCCCACAGAGATGCCTGATGCTCTTATCTGGGGTGGTGGGTGACTGTCCACTGCCCTGCACTGCTTCCTGGCCAGGAGGGGTGGGACCGGACTCAGGCTTGTGACACCTGGCCCTGACCACCCCCATGGGGATCCCACACTGCCTTCAGCAGGTGAAACACTTACCCCATGACACCTTGACACCTAGTGATGGAAAATAAAGATCATTCAGATTGTATAAGTAAAACAAAAATAGAGGCATCTGTTAAAAGTTTAGGACAGTGTGTCCAGTTTTCCATAGTCCAGTGCAAGAAAGACATCAGGAAGCTGGAAGGCATTGAGTGAAGGGCCACTGTGATGGTCCATCTGGAGCTTCTGCTCAGACAGCAAGGCTGTGCCATCTCTGTCCTTGGAGGTTTTCAAGACATAATTGGATAAATCCCAGAGCAACCTGGACTGAACCCATAACTGACGCTGCTGGAAGCTGGGCTGTACACATCCCAGGGTCTTTACCCAAGTAAGTTATTCCAAGTTTCTATAATTCTAGGTTATTATTAGTCATAAATTTTAATAATAAGGCAAAAAAAACATGGGTCTGTGCTAAAAAAAAAAAAAACAACACAAAATTCAGCATTGTAGAAAATTGATTTGGTGGACTTTTTTATTTCTTGATACTTATTTGGTTTCTTTGACGGAATTTTGCATTTCTCAACTTTTACATTTCAGTTTCAGTTGTAACAATGTGTGACAGGAATGGTGTCTAGCCCTTCAAAATCAAGGGCAAGTGTACATTTACTTATTGATAATTTAAAAAATATCTTTGCTTTCTCAAAACCTTCTGTTCTGGACCTTGTCAGAGAATATTCTTCAAAGGGTATTGCTTTGATACTGTCTGATATAGTGTTTCATTCATCTGAAAACCAAAACCACAGATTTTATATATGATATATACAGTGAGGCAAATCTTTGGCAGCATAAATCAATGTGACTGTGAAATCCATGGACGTATATTAATATTTCAGAGACTGATGTGACCATTACATATCAACTCTGCATATCTATGGAAGGCCTATCTTGGTCACATACAAAATCTCATTTAAGGCCTCATTTCACTTAGGTATTTTAATAGTTGCCAAAATTTAAGGATGTCATTCAGTTGATTGCTAAAGGATTCATTGCATATTTAAGCACCCTGCTGAATCATGATAAGGAAAATAAGTGAGGGATATAAAGGGTAATTTTAAGTAGTGGAATATGCCTACCAGCATAATGGACTGCTCTGAAATGTATATGCACCTTTTTCCTCCCAAAAAACAAAGGGAAAAGGAAAAAAGTGTAACTTCACTGCAGGGTCCCTGGTGAAAGATTTGTAAAGTCAGTAAATTCCTTTGCTGTTTGCTTTATAGTGCAGTACCTTCACTTTTCAGCTGCTTTCCCTGTAACACAGACCTGTTCTTTGTCACTTGACCTCTGTTTCTCCCTTTACAAACTGCTCTTTTTCAAAAAGCCCTTCTGCTCAAAAGATTGTCAAGTGCTGTGGTTTCTGTTTTCAGCTTGCAGTTAAAAGCTCTTTGTTATTTTCACAATCTCCCTTCTTGTGACTTTTACACTACACAAAGGCTATCTAATTCCTAGCACAAGAATACCGGCAAAAATACTCATCAAATTAGCCCAGTTGAATTTAAGAGCATATCCTGTTATGTCTTAGATTGTATCTGGATTAATATGCCTGAGGAACTGAAAAGGAAAATTATACCAGAGATGCTCAAACAATAAGCACAGGGAAATGTTTTGGGCTTTTTAATAGCAGTAAAATATTGTCCTTCCACAGTTACTATGGCACAGTCCAATTTTCTAATAAAAGAGCACCGAAGGAAGATTTCAGTGTGATTCAACACCACCATTGGTAGTTAAATGTGGAGCCTCAGTGGTTGGACAGATATGTAATTAAATATATGGCAAATATTACTTTATAAGAGCAGGCACACATGTACAAACACATGAACCAAGCCCTGAATGTTTTTGTTCCCCGTAATTTTTGTTTCTGTTTGACATGGCTGACAAGTTACTAATAGCTTTTACATCCATTAAAATTAATCCCTTATGCTGGACCTCTGTGTCCTCATTTAGTCTTCTTCAGTCATCACTTGGGTTTTACTCAATTAAGACAACAGCAATTATCCAAAAAGCATCCTTTGTCAAAATTCCACAGTCCGGATGCTTTACAATTTCAGCTATTAAAGAACTATACTAATTGTATAGCTCATCCAACTTACATTTGTTACATTTTCTCTTTTCAACTATGCCCTTCAATAAATGAGACAAGGTTGCTAACTGGTTGCCTATGATTCATCTTCCTTTCAACCTGCTCTTTAGAGTACACAGGATGTGGAAATCCTCAAAATCTTTTTTCTAACATAGGTTTGTTATGTGTTATAAATAAGGCGGTGTGAGCCAATAACTGACGTGGATTGGAGTTTAGAAACTCTAGATCCACTGCTTGGTTGTTTTCTAGAATCTGCCAAAAGCCTTTAAGCCCTTTCATTTCTCTCCACCTAAACACCACCTTGGGGATGCACAATACTTAACCCTTTCTTCTTCTCTTCCTTTATGCTTTTTACTGTTACCGCTCTGTTTGCCAGGAAATCTATAGAACAGCCCAGGTAATGAGCTCCAGTCCTGATTGCTTCCCTCATCCTTGATCAAATCACACACCAAATGATGCCAATACTGTGTTTTTACTTGATTTTTGTATAATGAGAAAAATATGTGAGAAAAATTAGCACTGATTTATCCCTTGAATCCAGAACACACTTTTGAGACTATGCTTTCAGCAGAACTGCTTTTTATATTATTCTTGACTACCATTTTTATCTCCTGACATTCATGTGATGTCAGCACTTCACCCACAAAGTGGGGATAAATATTTACTCTGTTTGCTACATCATCTTTTTCCCAGTTACAGCAGATGGGTTTCCATTGCTTTTCCATTCAGGGATGTGTAAGAGCAGATTCAAATTAGGATAAAGGCTCAGCTCAGCTCTCTGCTGAACAAATTGCTCTGCTTGTGGACAATGGTAGCTACCCGTGAATGCATGTAAGAGTGAAATCAGTATTAAGGTTACGAGGTTTAGGGACAGTGAAGTTGTCTTTTTCTTCTGCTGGAACATGTGTCTGAATCAAATGGTTCCCTTCAGTCACACAGCCATAATAAGACCAGCAAGGAAGCTCAATGATTATTTAGTTACAGGATAAAGTGATTGGAAAAGGTTCATTTTTTTCCCCTTATTGTTGTTGCAAAGGAGGTTGAAGCAGTTTTTCTGAAATTGTGTCCAAAAAAAGAATCCCTTGGGAATACAATAATGGGGATTTGGAGTTTTGGGAAAACTATTTTGAAAAATGGGTTTAGAATTTTCTATTTTCTTATTTTGTGGGGTTTCAGTCATTTATTTGATGTTATTTTAAAATAAGTGAGAGAAAAAAAACCACACCTACATTTATGACCACAGCATCACTACAACTGCTGAACCTACATTCCTGGGGTGGTGGTGGGGTTATAGGGACTGTTTACAGTCTTCACTTGTCCCATGACTTCAGACCTATTAAAATATACTGAACAGAAGAAGTGTCCCCTGTCTCCTGATACACTGAAACTAACTGATGCTCCGTAAATTGAAGTTGCTGAGACTTGTGATGTAAACCTACTCCACAACGCAGACATTTCTGAAAGCAAACATTTGGACTTTTGACTTGAATCAAAAGTAACAGAGTAAACTTCAGTCCTTAAATGTGCTCGTTAACTAAATCTTACTGTTGCAGTCTCCTGGATGTGGGACACTTGAACTCAGTGGGTATTTTGAAAGCCAGTGAACTGTCTTATGTGGAGCTTCATAACTAGAGGTGATGGGTCTGGAGGACATTCATGTCTGCTGGGGGAAGATAATTCCCCGGTTTAGAAAGAATTATAAACTTACCAAGTAAGACATCTGGCTATTCACCTTCTTGGCAGGAGCCTCTGGAAATGACTGACGGCTCATGGTCCAGCACAAACACAAGGGTCTGCCAGTGCTGTAAATCCCTCTGTTGTCTGTACATCCAGATTAAAACTTCAGTGCTGTTCCTACAGTCCGTGTGCTAATAGCAGGCTCAGTGCATTGGCAGGAACAGCAAACGGACTGATACAAATTAAATTTGCTTAACTAAATTAAATGCATGACAGTGCTAAGAGAACAGAGTTCAGGACCTTCTGAAAAGGTAAGGAAGGGGGAAAAAAGTATAGGCTTGTTTCCTGGGGGAAGGGGAAATAAGATAAAATTTAAAGGGAGACATCAGGAAAGAAAAATCTTTTAAATATAATGTGCATATGTACTGAATGCTTTGTGTTTATAACACATAATCAGGATTTGCTGTTGCTTGGAGGGTGGGCAGGGATAAGTCAGAGAAGGATCTGTGCTAGATGAAAATAGAAAGCTTTCAAAGATTTAACCATGTGGTAGAGGCGAGAAAATGCCCTTCATTTTTTTCCTTTCAATAATACAAGTCCGAGAAACACAAAGTGGCAGAGAAGCACTTGGAAGGAAAATGCACAATAATTACCTTGGCTCTGAGGTTCCATGGGGATTTTTTTGCAAGGCCAAGTTGTCCAGTTTCACTCTTGTGAAAATTATCCCTAAATATTAGAGGTCCCAGTGTGGCAGCCACGACTGCCTCTGATTCCTTAATTATGCTACCCTTATCCAGAGAGAGAAAATACCCTTGATACTGCTCTGGCTTGGACTGCTCCTGCAAAAAATTCCTGAAGAAAAGAAATCCCAAGAGACTGTATTTTTATTTTTTTTTCCCATAGATCATAATATTGCTGACAGCTTCAGAAAATTTTCTTTTTTCTTTTCAGAGCATAGATCTTCCCTGTAGAGTGGATGGAGAAGTGATCCAGGGCCCTGCCCCTTCTCCCCCAGACGGAGAAGAACCATTCAGTGTCAGGCTGGCCTCTGGACTCCAGGGTTTCTCATTTCTCCCACCTGCTCTCTGGCAGTCCTGCAGCTGGAGTTGTGCTGCCTTTAGCAGGACTTTTCCCAGCCACAGAAAGTCACCGTAGCAAAGCAATAGAAAGTCTGGCTCCACTGACAATATCCCCCATTTTCCCCAGGGCTGAAGTCTGATGGCTCCTTTAGACAACTTATTCTCTCTCTCTCCTCTGCTCAGATTTCCTTTTTCATCCCATCAGCCCTGCCTTGAACTGAGAGCAGGTTTAACCATAGACTTGATCCTTGGGCAAGCAGAAAGAGTGGCAACAGAAACCTAGAAATCTGTTCTTGCAAGGTGTGAACAACTCCAGGCTGCTATCCCTGGAGCCTGGCCAATTTTCAACCTGGATGCATGAAATGTGTTTATGAAATCATTCACATGTAGCTTGTTTGGAAGAGTACTCTAATATGTAGCTCTTCTGGCAGTTCCACAAAGTGGTAAAGTGGGAAAAGATGAAATCTATATTTAATGAATTAAATTTCACCCAGTGTAAGCAATTCCATGTCTAATGCAGCCAGATCTTGCCAAGTTTTCAAGGAAAGAGGCACTTTCACCTGACATTTGTCTCCTGAATAAAGCTGCACTTGAGATCTATGTTTTTTTCATGCTGAGATTGTCAGAATCTGAAAACAGATAGCAATGTTTGGCCTTTCCAGCAGGACAACAATACAGGATTTATTTACAAGAACAAAGCAGGGCAAAAAGAAATTGTATGTGTATTCCTTTAAATTACAGGAATTACTGTAATGGGACATCTGGTACTTCACAGTGCAGATTGCAAAGTCACTGTGCTGTAGCATGTTAATCCCCATAAGTAAATGCTCCCTTACAGCTTCCTTTCCTGTGTTAGTTATTCTCCTGCTTGCTGTCCTTGTATAAGGGAAGAACAAATCCAAGGACAAAATGTTGAGAAGCAATTTGATTTTGTAGACGCTTTGTCAAGCTCTATCCCTGGAACTTCTGTGGACGTGGGAGAGGAGTGAGGCTGTGCTGTTTGGCTAAATCACATACTTTAACTTCTCAGCTTCAGTTGAACATGACATGACTTCAGGCAGACCCAGAATTTCATATGGGAACAGTTAAATAACTGAGAACATCTAAAGCAGAGCAGAACAAAATCAGGCAGTGAGGGGTAAATGCCTATAGGCAGGCCAAATCTACACAAGAGAGAAAATTGCAAAGCTGTATATCCTGCATAACAAAAGAGATGTGCTTGTGATGAGTGCTGGCTAAACTTACACCAGTTTTGGGTAGGAGATAGCAATTATTGCCTTGTAATCCTGGATAATTCCTCAGTGTAATTATCAGCCTCACCAAAGTTTATTATGCACATGGTGGCTGGGGATTTGAGAAGTCTGGAGAGTTGTGAGTCTCTGGATCAGGATGGCATTTCACCCTTTTGGGCTTGTTTTAATCTGTTTTTTCAAAAAGCAGATTATTTCCTATTTTAATTTGAAAGAGGACTCTTCAAAACAGATAAATAATCTTACTCTGGGCTGATAGTCCATATCCGTGTTTGAAAAAAATTGGTTTGAGTTTTATTGCAAAAAAGAGAGATTTGTAATACTGATTACTATGTTTACTTCTCAACATTGTTTCTGCTAAACATGCATTTGCTGTATAAGAGAACAACCATCTGTGAATTTCTGAATTTCATTAAACAGATGATAAGTGTTTAGTGATAATGATTTCATTAAACAAATGCCAGTATTTTGTTTTCCACAGGATTAATATATTTCATCCACAAGAATTATCATAAACTACTATGGACTTTACCAATTTGCAAACTGGAAATAGGCCCAGAACTACATTATTTGTTGAGTCTGTTCAGATTAATTAAGAAAAACAGGTTACACATCTTAATTATTATTAAAATGTCCCCTGAAATTCAACAGGAGACAAACATAGAGAGTTTTTTCAACTTTGCGTGTCTATGAATTTTTAACTCTTCTCTTAAAAGTATTTAAATGAAAGATTTCTTTGTGTCTTTCAGCAAATATTTTCATCAGAAAGGTTTCAAACAGCCTTTTGTAAGTAATTTTGATGCAGTTGTAAAATGAGCAAATGTTTTGCCTTTACTTTTGGCAGCTGTCCATGTGGCAGTGAAGGTCTAACTGGGCTATCATATCAGAGACACTCACTAAGCCAGCGGACCCAAAGGTGGGCACTGACAGCTGGAAGTGCTGTACAGGGGTCCCAGTGGACAGCAAATGGTGACAAAGACCATCTCCCAGTGCAGGGGGGCAGGAATCTTGAAGGCTTGAATAGTCTTCTGCTCTTGTCTGTTGTGCACATACACAGAATTCATTTCTCTTCTCCCCCATGATGTAGCTGCTGACAGCAGCAGTGGCAGTTTGAGATGCCCTTTGTTCCCTTCCTTGACTTTCAGATCTTCTCTCATTTGCAAAAGCCCAGGTAGGAAATACCTACATGCCTTCTACTCCTCCTTGCTCTGCTCCTGAGTGCACTTCTGCAAGAGGAAGTGATGAGTAGAACAGCTGAAAAAATGCTTCCATTCACATCTTCCTAGAATTTTCATCCAATTTCATCTTTATTCCCAGTTTACAGCACAAGATTTTATTAATCGGTAGCACATGACCCTGTGTTCAGTCCCCATTTCTAGTGTTCCAGACAAACCACTGCTCCTCTGGATCTGTGCAGTTCTGGTCTGTGCTTGTCACAGCTTTAGTTCAGTGGAGAATTTCAACAGACTTTTTATGCTGTGTTCAGTAATTAAAATATTAATGGTGAGTCTGGAGTAACTCTGGAGAACTTCCCTAATAGCTTCTCTTCACCATGGCACCTCCCTGCTGAGTGCAGCTGGCTATCAGCTCCCCTTAGCTAAATCCCTCCCCACTTTACTGATGTTACACTGATCCTCCATTTCTCTCCCTCACAAGTGTTTTCCCGTGCGGCACTATGTCTAATGCCCTTGCTAAATTCAGACAGATTTCATCTACTGCATTTCCTTTGTCTGTGTAATCAGCTCTGCTATCAAAGGGAGATATCTGATTATTTGAGCATTATTGAATCTGGGTAAACTATTTAACATTTTATTTAATTTTCTGTTTGTCTCATGTAATTAACGTTCCTCAGTTATTTATTTTTTTAAAAAACACGTATTGAATACTGAAGCCAAAGCTTTGGACTGTATCTTATTCCAGTCACTTCCCTTCTCCCTCGCTTGATGACGAACTGTTCTCAGGTGCATTGACATAAACCCTTCCTTGTCATTTAGCACATCTTCACCTGGCAGACCTCCTGGAGCCTGGAGAAGAGGAAGGTTCAGCCTGTCCACCTGACTTCTTTCCACCTCAGAGATGGGGCTTTCCTTTCCATTATGTCTCATCATCTCTTTGCCCTATGCTTGGTGCCATCTTCCCAATGGAAAATGAAGACCCTGTATTGCCAAGGGTCAAAAACAGCTCAGAGAAATGCTGTATCTAGTGCTCACCAGGAGTAAAAGTTCTTTACAGCTCTCCCTGCAGCTATAGAGAAATGCTGTGCTATTTTTCTTTATGTAAACAGACCATTCTTTACATCCAGTTAAAGTAATCTCAAACAGCATTTTGACTGCAAAAACACAGAGGACTTCCCAGGCTTAGATGAAAGTATTTTGTGGAGGTTTATATAATTCTTGTTTGAATTCATTATACATGCATGGAATCATGAATCTTGCAAGAACTTTTCTAACTATGTATTTTGGTGCCTAAGGAATACTGTTCTGCAGAGATAAAAGCCCAAATCCAGAAGACCCTTGTACCAGAAATTCTTATCTAATTTTCAACATTTATAGAAGGATAATTACCTTCCTCCTCTCACCCACCACTGTTTTAACAAGGATTTATTTGGATAAACTTCTTTTTCTTGCAGAGGATGTAGCAAGTGTTTGAGATGCAGTTAACCCTGATTGGTGATCCCAGTTCCCCCATCGGCTCCTACTGGGATTCTCATCAGGTCATTTACTTCAGCATTTTCAGGGGTCTTTAACAAGCCAGTTGCCTTCACTGATTTCTGAGTGTTTGAGGTGAGAAACAAATGACTCGGTTTCAATGCTCCAAAACTGTGACTTCAAAGGGATGGAGTCAAGGGGGTGCCGGGCTCCTGGCTGCCTGTTCATGCCCCCTGTGGGATGCGCTGCTCAGAAACCCTTGGTGTACACTTGCACTAAATAACAGTAATAATAGAAGTGATGTGGTACACTGTAGTCTGGAGCAGTACAATTTACTATACTTTCATGGGTCATGTGAATGAAGGAAAGATAGGAAATGATTACTCTGCAGGAGCCTGAATCAATCTCTCCCCATTCCCTACCAGACCTGGAAACATTTGGCTCTTGCAAATAATCTTAAATCAGATAGGTCACACCATTAAAGTCAACAGTTTCTTTTGTGAATAAACACTACTCAGCAGGCTAAACATTTGCTGGACTGATTTCTAAGTCTTAAAATGCTCAGAGAAACCACAAAATGTTTTTTTGTAATTTCTTGTTGCTGTAATTCACATTTTACTACAGAGTGAAATTTTATTAGTAGTTGTCATTTATTAAAAAAAAAAAAAAAAATAAAAAGAGAGAAATATGAGCAGGACCCAGATGGCATTGTGCTTTTTACATAATTGCAAAATACTTATGTTACAGGCAATTTTCATTATGTGCTAATCAAACTTGTGTAATCCTGTCACTGCACCGTTAGTATGATTATCGCATCTGTTTTACAAAAAAAGTCGAATAACAATCATAAAGAAAAATACATAAATTCATTTTTTTCTCAATACGGACACAAAGTGACAAAGGTCCCACTGCAGTTGTAGTTCTCAGCATAGAAAAAGACAGGATGAATTATAGCATCCATTTGGAATACTCTGGAGAAAAGCAAGTGGTATGACAACAATCAGACAAGATCACAGGAGCAGTTAAGCCAGATAGAAAAGATTTTTACCACGTCCCTTGTGCAGAGCTGAAAGCAGCACTCAGAACCTGCTGTGTTTCCTTTCTTTGCCATGCAGAGAACAGTAATACCTGAGAGCATCTTTGTTACATGTGGTTTGGTTGTGTAGAATTTCTAGGACATGAAGAACAAATCAAAATATAACAGGAACAGTAAGAGAAAGAGAGTATTCTTGCAGCGTCCCAGAAAAAGACATCACGAATATAACAGCACGGGCTGTGCTGGAAGGGAAGGAAACTTGCAATTCAAACTTTGTGATGGCTGAACAAATGGGCAGCGAAACTGCAAAGTGCTGCTCTAGGGTTGGTGTGTGTCAGGATGGAGATGGTGCTGATGGCCACAGAACTTATAGTTATGATCACTGCACAAAACCACTGCGGTCACCCCTAAATCAGGACAAACTGTTATGGCTACAGCTTGTACAGCCTGTAAAAGCCTGCGTGAGGATCTTGCCTTGAATCTTGTTGAAGGACTGTCTGCAGACTACAGAGACCATTGCAGAACTCTGACATCTGGTAGGAGTGACTGCCTGCAGGGGGAGTGAAGACTGTCCCTTGACTTACACCGTAACTGGTCACAACAGCCTCCAGCTTCAAACTTCCAGGTTTCAGCCAATCTGCTGCAAAACCCTGAGTGGAGCACCTCGAGGAGGGAGATCCTCTGAGTTCCTGAGATTTTTTTATCTTCTGGTAGGTTCAGAAGACAATGTCCTTGGTCCCTCTGTGCAGCTGGAGCAATGGCAGGCACCTCTGATGTCCTGACAGAACTGCAGAATCAGAGCAGAAGCCTCTCTTTGCTTTCAGCCTGTGTGTGATCAGCTCTTCCAGGGTGGCAATTTTGCCTGGAATCACTGTACCGCTGCCTTTCAGACCCAGGCCACCTAAACCATGCTAGTCTTACAAACCACTGAAACCTTGGTGCCCTTAAAACACCTGCCCACCTTTTCAAGCATCCAGGATCACATTCAGCTCTTGGATAGTCCCCGAGGCAGCTCATTCTGCCTGTTGACATTCACATGCTGCTCAGGTCCTTAGCTACAGAGGAAGACCTGAAGTAGGATTTTCAAATGCTTTTTCATCTGAGCACAGATGAGATCTTATGGAAGAAACACCTGGAGCTCAACCAGTGTCTCCTTTCTAGTGTGGTCATGGCACTGATTTATGATGCAGGAGGTGAGGATTCAGTCTTTTATTCTAGAGAGGTCTTTGAACCCATGCTCCAGGCTGCTGGGTGTTTTGGTGCTCATTTCATATCTTTTGTTTTGGTGCCATTCCAAACTTTTAGGAATGAGTATTTCTAGAGTGCAGTTAAGTCTTCTACTTCTTTGTGTATAGATATAGGATTTTTTTTTCCTCAGCCGTGAAAGTTTTGTAATTTTTGGTAAGTCAAAAAAAGATGCAGGGAAATGTATGGATATTATTCAGAAAGTTTTGGTAACTTCCTGTTGAAAAATCCAGTAAGAATTTTCACTGATTTTTGGGGAGAGTTTGAACAGACCTATGCTTCATTGTTTATATGTTTTAAAAAGGCTGTTCAACAGCATGAACAGCTGTGCTGAAGACAGTGATTTTTTATAAAGTCTGAGTTATTACCTACTATAGATAGTTCTGAAAATCTTCAATATGAATTTTTTCAGTGATGTCTGAACTTGAAATTTCTGTACATTGGCAATACAGAGAGATTGAAAGGGAAAATTCCAATCCGATAAAAAATCTACTGACTATGAATTCTGCATAAAGCACTTATAAATAAAGTCACAAAAGAATACCATGGCAACAAAGAAAGAAAAGAGATCAAACTATTCATTATAAAGGACAAATCATTTGTTATCTTTAATATGAGCTTTATAATGTCTCTCTGTTCTCTCTTACAGCATCATAATACACAATCTCGGTTAAAGTACTGTGGAACTGTTATTTTTCCTCCATATAAAAACCATTGACTTGCAGGGAAATTTCACTGAGAAAATGCCTTCTATATGTAAGCAAACCAAAATATTGCTCTTTAAAACAGGGTATTTGGCATATAAACAAGCAAATAAAAAGAATTAAATCCATAACCAACCATAAAAGGAACACTTAAAGCTAGGCATGAAAATCTCAAAGCGGAGAAAAATCACTAGAGGTCAATAGCAGGCAAAGAAAATTCAAACAATTGCTGCAAAATAGTAGCACTTTCCTATAAACTTGCTGCTTCTACTTTCTCACCCCTGTGCTGGTTTTGACTGGGGTAGAGTTAATTTCTTTCACAGTGACTGGTCTGGGGCTGTGTTTTGGTTTTGTGCTGCGCACAGGGGTGATAATATAGAGATGTTTTGTTATTGGTGAGCAGGGCTTACACAGAGCCAAAGCCTTTTCTGCTCTTCATACTGCCATGGTGGTGAGGGTGCCTGGGAGGCTGGGAGGAGACACAGCCAGGACAGGTGACTCAAATTGACCAAAGGGATATTCCGGGCCATATGGCATCATAATCATCTTATAAAGTGGGCAGAAGAAGAAGGAAGTAGGGGGTGTTTAGAGTGATGATGTCTGTCTTCCCAAGTCCCCGTTGCATGTGATGGGCCCTGCTATCCTGGAGATGCCTGAACACCTCCCTGCCCGTGGGAAGCAGTGAATTCATTCCTTGCTTCTGTGGGTGGCTTTTGCTTTCCCTATTAAACTGCCTTTATCTCAACCCACAAGTTTTCCAGCTCTTACCCTTCCGATTCTCTCCCTGGTCCTGCTGGTGGGGGGGTGAGCGAGAGGCTGTGTGGGGCTTGGTTGCTGGCTGGGGTTAAACACCCCTCCTGTGTTAGAGCCTCGTGTATAGGGCATCTCTACTGCCTTTTCATGCAGAGCAACCTCTGATCTTAGACATCTTCAAGACCTTTCACACATGTAAAAGTGACTGTTGTGAAAATCTGTTTTATATTTATGTTTTCTACAATTCCTAGAAGTTTTGTCTCTCCTCATATAGTCAGGTCTATTGAGTTTCTAATTAAGGTGAAAAAAATATGGTCCATAAGTGAGTTAGACTCCAGGTAATTAGGATTTCCAGGTACAATCCTCTAGGTCATCCTGCCTGATCTCTGTCTGAAATTCCAGAAGATCTGGGCCTCCCAAGAGTCCTTTCCTATAGATGATAACTGAGAGAGATGTCTGAGATGGTCTGACACATCTCAAAGAAGAGCTTTCAGCACCTTTAGGCAAGAAAACCCCATTCCTACAGTGGGATCCACCTCTCCTGAGCTCTGGTGTCAATGTTGCCAACACCCACACTGCAGCTTGTTGCCTATTCAGGGGAAACCCAGTTGATAGTCAAGGACATTTAGATCATGATGCACTAGACCAAGGGTCAACACCCATTTTAAAAATCAATAAACCATGGTCTAAACTTCTTTAGTAGTATGGGAGCCCGTGGTAAGCTGTACATATGGACATACTTAGGTAAAGTATATGAATCCCACTCTGCCTCAAATGAGGCAATGCATTTCCATATGGATTTAGGATAATTAGTCCTTTCCCCCCTTTTTTTTTCTTTGACGTAGTCACATAGTCATAACTAATCTATAAAATACATGTCTGGCAAAGCTGTTAAACTCAGAACAGATCTTACAGATGAAGAAACCCCCCAACACACTCCTCAGTACTGGAAGACATGGACAAGGAGATGGTCACCCATTTCTTTATAATCACAGGCGAGCCATCTTTGTGCCTGCAAACTGCAGGTCTCTGTTCTTCGTTCTCTGAATGAGTGCGTGTGGCAGGGAAGGGGGGCAGGAGGAGGGGACACAATTAACATGTTCTGCCCACTGATATATAACTGTTCTTTGAACTTCAGACTTGCTGTTGACTACCCAATATAAAGAGAATTATAATGACAAAATGACCAGGCCATTTTCGCATGCTCTGATTATTACCTTTACAAGTTAGAAGAGAGGCACATTGATAGGAATTTCATATTATAGTTAAGAAACATAATTTTCTCTTTATTGTTTCTCTCCTAGCTTTCTCACTTTTGTTTTTGCAATTATTTTGATTAAATTTACCCCACGATCTTATTTTTTCCTTGAAAATCTAATAGCAGGTTAAAAAAATCACAGCTGATGATAGGGCAAAGAATTGTTATGGGGTTTATTGCTTTCTTTTTTTCTGTAGAAGTTACAGCTGTAGAACTTTAAATACTACATAAAACACCAAAATTACTCTGAAATGGTCTGATAATATAACATAAAAAAATGCTGCCCTAAATTAGAAATTTACATCAATTCTCGCCTCTATGTGCTGATCCATTTTTAAAGCACTTGCAAGATTTGTTGTTATTCCGAGGCTGGAAAATAGACTTCAGTTCTCTTGTGGAAGGAGATATTGTATTCCTACTGTTTGATAAAAGCAAGATAAAAAAAAATTCAGTTCTGTCACATAAAAAAATAATAAAAATAGCCTCTTCTTGGTGAAACTGCAAGGTCAGTTAATTCCCTTACGTTGATTGAAGCGGTCACTTTCTCCCTCTTTTTGTCTTATGAAATAATTTTTTTTGTCTGATCCTGCTACTGTGAGTTAGTTCTATTAGATCCCCATTTGTCTATGTAATGTGAATATCAGCTCCTCCTGGGGCTCACATCTATAAGGATGTGTCCAAAAGCCAGTTCTATTTTGTTTGTTTCTTTGTTTGTTTTTAAAAAGAGACATTTCATTCATAGTGCATTTATTATGGTTTGTTTCCACTGGTTCTGCTGAGAGCCTCCAGTCGGGGTTATTCCTTACCGCAAGGTGCAGTAGATTTTCCTCATTATTTCTGTCTAATTTATGAAAAACACAACAGGTAGGTGTCCCAGTCAATACAAAGGCCCAGGTAAGAGAGCACAATGGAACAGGAGGAAGGCTGTGTGTTCAGAATGATCATCTTTACACTTATCCACCTGGACTTTAGTAAATTAATGTCAGATGGATAGTATGAGGCAGCTACAAATAGCTGAAGATCCTTGTGCTCTGTCCAGTCTGGTAATTTGTTACAGGAAACACGGGTGGGGGACCTTCTTGAAGGGACTTCAAAGGGGGACTTAAAAGAGGGATGGACTTTAGAGATTATTCCTGAGTTGTAGGTTAGACTTAAAGAGCCTTGTTGAAGAACATGTAAGGGATGCTATAAAAGAGTTAGTGTGAACAGGAGAGACCTGGGAAGAGAGAGGTCACAAAAATGTACAAGGGCAACTATTTTGGTACTAAGATGCAGAGGTAACCTTCATTTGATGTCAGTGACTCAGAGGAACTGAGAAGGGACTCAAGAAAATAGGTGTAGTGCCTATAAAAAGCTAACAGCGTATCAGAGAGCAGATTTAAGAGTAGGGTAACAATCAGAGGGTCAGGGGTGAAATCTAGACTAACATTCTTTCTGCAATGAACACGGAAAGGATGGCTTGAGTAAGAGGCCAAAGCAGCCCATTTTGCTCCATCTGCATTTAGTTGATAGCAAGGGGAGGAGCACAGATGAAGGTTGGTGGAAGGGACATGCCAAGGGTTGAGAAGCATATTTGCAGGCACTAATCAAAATTGTTTGAGTAAAATTATGGATAATGCAGAGGCTGAGCTTCTGATTACTCCATAAGAGAGAGAATGTAGGTAAGTAAAACTGTAGAATCCAAAAAAAGGATAGAATAAGAGCATGAGCAGAAAAGAGGAAGGAGGAAACTGGGGATACAGGATATTTACTTACAGAGAGCAGAAAAAGTCTGATTTTAAAGAATAATGTGTCTGACTGTGTGAAGTGTCAGAAGGGTCAAGGCAGATGTGAAGAAAATAGAGACTTTAGTTTTGTTATGACTAAGATCTCTGAAGTCCTTGAACAGCAGAGCAGAAAGAAGGAGCCACAGTCAACCATAAACAGTCCAGAACCCAGAAGGAGCTCAACGCCTCCTGTAAACACAAATAGATCTGCCTACCACAAACTTTATTTATCCTGTGGAGTCTTAAAGTACAAGAGCAGTATAAGTACAAAAATAGCATTTCATGACTGAGAAAAGCATCGCTGTGGGTTCTTTCCTGAGAATACAGCCAGACTCTCCGACATTTACAGGACATAATTCAGCACTCAGAGACAGGGCACTTTCAGTCTCTCTGCCTTTTGACTTCAGCTCCTGTTTCAGTGGCATCCTCTCTTGATTGGGGTAATGGCAAGTGGCAGCCTGGCCAGGAGTCCCTGCCTCCTCCCACGCAGGGGACTCCGCACGCTTCAATTAATTGCATGTCGGGGGTTGCTGTGCTGTCCCTCGAAATGAGCATAAATCAGAAGTCAATTGTCCATTCTAATCAGATTTAGCCAAAATATATGCTACATGAAGTTTCAAGTGACTAGAATTAGCTTACACACAGTAAACATTTCAGGTCTAATCTGATCAGTTTGGGTGAAAACTAGTGAGCTCTAACTGCAGTGAAGAAAGAGCCGCGCTATAATCGATAAACAAGGAATGATCGAAGAGAGGGGACCGGTGTGTCTGGTGAATCATCCTACCAGCTGATCAGATTTATGACATGAAGCAAATTAATCACATGTATTTTGAAAAAATTGGGTTTTGTACAAACTTTAACCACAGCCTTTGCTGTGGTAATTCAATTTGTGAAGATTTCCTCTGAGACAGCAAGGGGATAGCCCTACAGATGAAACATATACAAATATTTTTTTTTCTAACAGCTATTGTATGAAAGTCTTCCTGGACACCTTTTTTTTTTTTTGAAGTGACTCTCTCTCGTGACTTGGATGTACATTCTGCTTCTCAGTGCTCATACATGAGTGAGAAGATGTAACGTGGACTCTCCTCTGGAATTTAATTTCCCAATATGAGTCATGTTCTCAGCACAATAATAAAAACATGCTTTGTTTCCAGATTGATTTTTTTCCCCTTTTCTTTGTTACTAGAGTGTCTCCCTGTATGCAGTTTTTAGAAGCACTTTTACAGAGATATTGATTATATTTGTTTTTGTTTCATGGTACCAACCTGTCCTTCTTCCCTTGTTATACTTGTACTTTCAGGGAAGGGGAAAAGAAGGAAGGGAATGTTAGTAAGATTTTTTTTTTGCTGTAAGATCATTTTCAAATCCTGAAGTCTGGACACCCTTAAGTTTGTTGTTGTTGAGCACATATTCTACTTCTATAAGAACTGAGCTCAACATTTCACTTCCTAAAGAAAGGGCAGAGCTGCACTCTGCTAAAGGGTACATGCTAGCAATTTAAGTCAAACTTACCTAGATACTATTCACTTTGCAAAGAGAGTGTTTCAAGAATCCCAAACAGAAATTTTCAATTAACCCAAATACAATCCTCAACAGGAATCAAGTAGCAAAAACTTTGTGATCTGCTGGAAACAGAGTAAATCTTTGCATTCTAATTCAGATAAACATAAACTGTATTTTTTCTTAACTAAATAATGTGAGTTAATGAATCAGAAAGAAGGAGGTGAAGAAGTTGAAAATTTTTTTATTATATCTATAAACATGTCCAGCTCTTTGAATTTTCCCTCAGCATTTTGGCTTGCAGTTAGTATACATTTTTCTGAGTTATCCAGCCAGGATGGAATTCAACAAGCCCCTTCCTCCTGAATGCTTTGTAACAAACAAACAAACAAAATAAACTGACAAATCAACCAAACAGTAGGAAAGCATCTCAGGCATTGCAGAATTCCTGGCAGACAGCACCCACTCGGGTGTCTGTGTTTTACTGCTGGGACATCCACATTACAAATAAAGTGATTTATCACCCTCGTGTAGTCTCAGTACCAGATTTGCACCAGTGGCTTCCTTATGGAGAGCATGCAAAACTGGGGATAAAATTGCATTCTCAAAGTGGCTCCTTCCTGTTTTCTTTGCTTTGTATCTTCTGCTTTTTCCCAAACTGCTTTAGATTTGTCAATATCTCCTTAAAATTGTTATTAACTGCTTCGGTTTAAATCCCATTTTGAAAAAAGGTCAAACTTGTACTAAGTGAGGAATAAACCATGGTCAGAACATTCTCTGACAAAAAGGAGTATCTCCTAACAGCAAGAACAAATGTTATCCATCTTCAACAGGGTAGGGGCGGAATTACAGGCAGATTGAGAAGTCTATCCGAGATTGGAAAAGACTCATCTATGACAGCCAAATGTAACAACAGAGAGAAACGATCCCATTTTTCCTTTCTCTTGCCTGGAACGAGCTCATCCATGCTTTAGTGCCCTTACACTGCATTCCCTCATCCGTTTTTACCATGTCTATATTTATATCTATTTACATTCTCCTGTACCAATTCAAAATACTGCCTTACAAATGAATTTCTTGTAGAGGTATTTTTACTCATGCCATTCTCCTCCCTAGTTCCTCATTTTGAGATTCCTCCTCTCCACCACATCAAGCATACCTTTTTTCTCTCTTTCCAAGGTCCTTCACAGCTCAGACCTTGTCCATCCCCTATCAAGATGACAGCTCCCTCCTACCCATCTCTGGTGTCAGCTCTCCAAGCCCACACTTTACTTAGGAGTGTCTCCCGCTAAAAATTCCCAAAGCCATTTCATTTCCCTCTTTAAAATTCCTCGGGTGTGCGGGACAAGTGTGGCGCTGCTGGGCTGCAGTTGTGCCGAGAGACGGGCACCAACCGCAGAGACCACTCTTGATGCATTGGCTCCTTCTGCTCCGCCATCTGTCTGCATCCCTTGCTTTCCACTGGAAGCTCTTTCAGCACAGACCATAATTCTGTCTCCTGGTGGTAAAGCCCCTAAAAGAAGAGGGCCATGGTTCATGAGAGTGGCACCTACTTCTAAAGCACTGCAAATAGTAAATCAGTGTCATGACACCGGCAATTAATTTGGCCAGTAATGCCAGAGCCAAAAGCAGTAAATCACTGAGCCCCAGCCCAAGCCAGGCACAGGCAAGAAAACCACTGAATACTTTCTATGTATTGCACATCCGTGAATTCGACACGGTGCAGGTTTTGCCTTTTTGTGACAGCATTGCAGTGTTGGTCTGTGTTCAATATCACATCCTTTCTAACCTCCCAACGCTAGCGTGTGTTGCTGCTGTTGCAATCACTCATTTGAGGGATAATCTGTTTGACAGTCTAACAACAAGATAGCTTGTGGAAATAGAAGCCTGGCCAAAAAGATTTCTTGTGTGAAGGATCCTCTGCCAATGAGCATCAGCAAGAGCCGTCCTGGCAGGGCAAATACATGGCATGTTGCTCTCAGATTCCAGGAAACCTGAAATTAAGTTGGAAACTTCAGTGTTAAAGTTCGGCCTATCCATAGGGGTCAGTTCAATGGCAGTGGTGCCACAACACTACAGCACACAGGACCTGTCGTCCTGCCATGAGTTTCTTCCACAAGTCAGGCATATAAAACCACAGACATTAATTTAATGAGTTAGTTTTCAGGAGATTAGTCTCACCATGAGCTGGATTATTCTGAACATATGGAGACTCGTTCTGGCTACGAAGTATATGAAAGAATGGCAGAGATTTGGGAATGCTGACTTTTTGGGCTAAGTGAATATTGTGTTAAATACTTTAACTCTTTATACCACTGGTGGGTCTGATTTGTTATTGTTTGATTTTGGTTTTGTTTTTTTTCTTAACCTATAGCAAAGTCAGTCACTGTAGTTAATTGCAGTTTAGGTCTGTAGCAAGGCAAAATGGAGTCCAGGGTGAGTGTATTTATGAAAAATCAGATTTATAACCATAAAACATGTGAGAAACCAGATCTTGGAACAAATATAGGCTAATGCTGAAGTTTCATAATTTCTTCGAGCAATACAGGGAAGCCTCAGGCACAAAAGATATCCGTCCATGAGAGATTGAGATCAGAGCCCATGGAACTCAAATTTAAGGGATAAAAATCTCAGAGGTATCCAAGTGAGTAAGAAACCTCTCCTGGGGATTTTTTGGGGTTTTGTTTGTTTGGGTTTTTTGGTGGTTTTTTTTTTAATATTTTAGAGCTAAATCCACAAAAGGTGTAGGTGTCTTAACTGCTGCTCAATTGCCATAATTGAATTTAGGCTAAGGAGCTCCTCAGTTGATAACTGAAGTCTGAAGGACCAGAAAATCTCATTTTATGGTAGTAAAATTGCTCAGGATCAGACATCATTTATCCATCGTGAATAATCAGTGTCTATCTTGTCATTGTTCTTTGTTTAAATTCACACAATAAAAGCATTATTATGCCACCAACTCTGTTACACGTGAGACCTGTCTTCAAAGATATTTTAGAGGATAAGGAGCCTTGTACAGAGTGTTTGACCCTATAATCTGTTGATTAGGACTAGTACCAGGCTTGGGAAATTCAACATCGTCTCTGCCCTCGGCCTGAGATCTCTCTTAGTAGAGAACCTGGACCACAACTGGAAGAAATTGTGTTTGGAGGAAGCCTTTACAAACTCCATCTCTCCTGCTGGAGCTCATTCCCTTTGTAAGGAGTAATTGAGTAATACTTGAATACCAATACTAGTAGTAGTAGTAGTAGCTATTAATTGCAGCAAATGTTAAAATTTGGTTTCTTTCCCTTCCTGACCGGTGACTCGGCCTCTGTGTTTACAGAATTGTTCTCCTGAGTCTTATCTCTTGGTGCTCTAATAAATGTTTAGGGAATCTGACCAAAATGAAACAGCTTAAGTGGAAGAACTTTATGCCTTGTTCTGTGGTCTGCAGAGATCCCCTTCAGGCCCTTTCTAACAAGCCATGGGGTCTTATGGCAAAGATGGGAATAAATGTCCACAGATGGAAGAGGAGTATGATGCTGGATCATCCTTGAGGCTGGGGATTGTTTAATCACGGAGAAGAAGAAAGTGACACCAGAATTTCTCAGGACAATCTGGTTCAGGCATGCAGTTCCCTACAGGCTGGAGTTAGTTATGTACTCAGCCCTGGTGGGCATGGCTCACCCCAACCCTTGTCTTAGGATTTTTGGTTGACTGCAGAGGGCATGACAAGGAACAGGGCTCAGTTCAAGGCTCTTTGGATCCTCTCAAACAATTGGCTCCCTGCCTGGTGGAGGCAATGTAAGCACCATGTCCTGTGTTACAGCTGTCTCACTTTGGACATATTTTTTGAAGCCTCGTGTAGTACCACTTTTCGATTAGTTCTACCTCTGTGTCAAAAGCTTCACAGCCACTGAAGTCATAGTTACACTTCACTTGCACTGAGGTAATATGTGCTTTAAGGCATTATATTTCTCAGACTTGCAAATAGATGCAGTTATTTGTACTTCAATGGGCCACACTGATTTTTTTTACCAAAGAATTTTCTCCTTTTTAAAAAGTGCTCAGGTATCACGTAGATGTGATAAAAAGCATATAACTGACACCACCTGCCTATTCATCTTTGAGATTACTTCACTCTTTTAAAATGAAACCTAAATTCTTCTTAAACATTATGCTTTCAACCAGCAGAAAGTTAGAGGATTAGTGCAAGGGCTCGGGTGGGACAAGTTACAAAGTTTACAGTGATCTCCTCTAACTTCTCTGAATCTACAGAAAGCTGTTATAACTCAGTCTTACTCCCAATCATAATATAAAGTCAAAAGGGGATTTATTACCCTTTATTTAACACAAGGAAAGACATTTCAAAAGAGGGAAAAGGATAAGTCTTCTACAAGCTCACCGCAGGCTCCCACTACAAGGTAGTTAACCCATTATACTTATTTCAGCATAGATGGTAATTAATCAGAGCTGCTGTTCAGGTGTGCTGAAATCTGACCATTTTCAGTGGTTTTGCAAGAGTTGAAAAAGGTTTCCTGCACAACCTTCTCTCTGTGCAGTTGTTCCAGTGAAAGTACCTGTTACCTCAATGAGGAAGCTGTTGGACCGATCTCTGCAGTTTGTCAGGATAATTCAATTGATGTTCTACCTAGAACCCTGCAGGACCACAGCTGCTGCAGTGGCTAGACCTTCGTTAAGCCTCAAGTTACTGATTTAACAAGCTGTGCTACCGAAACGGTGTTTTAATGAGGTGCTTTCAGCCAGGTTCAATGTATTTTCCTATTCATCTCAGCCCTACATTTCCTGAATATTTTTACAATACAACTTAAAAAATCCCTTCGTTTTTCAGCTGGAATGACCCTTGATATCTCATTTAATAGATGAACATATAATATTCAGATATTCCAATCAACTTCAACAGCGGCTGTGGCCTTTCTCTAAGCAGCAGCTACTCACCAGGCTAAGGATCACAGTACCAGGCTGGAGGCCCTTTAGCTTGACTTGTGGTAGTTCACATGTCCTCTGCTCTCAAATTAGATTTAAGATTATACCTTTGATAAGTGATATGTCTCATCTTTCACAGTGCCATGTTGTAGCATTTAGGAAGCTGTGTCACTTTTTTAATGACAAATATTAAAATCAAGCTCTTTGATTTCAGAAATCAACATGTTTATTTATCAGCTCCTCTGTTTGATCCAGATTCACATAGTCATTAGCAGAGATAATGACAAATTGCTCTGCATGACTGGGATGTGAGCTGAAGCCTCAAATACCAGAGAAGTAGCACACAGATCACCCAGCATAACTACCTTACTTGAAAGCTACTCTAATTTTATAAAGCAAGTTGTCAAATTGATGTCTCTGCTGTCAAACAAAAATGTATTTTTAAAGGAATGCCTCAAAAATCCATAGAGGAAATGCAAGTCCAGCATGACATTTGTTTGATTTCATTCCTCAGGCGATGCCATAAAAATTGATCAGACCACATTTAATAGAGAAATCATTAGAAGTCTAATTCAACCAACTCCAGAAATATTTATGAAGAACAGTTAAAAAACACTGATATGATACAAGATGATGCTTGTTGTAGTATTATTAATAGCTAAGAAGATGCAGCTTCAATATAAGATTCCTCCAGGAACTCTGTGACACATTTTCAACAGCTTTTGTAGAATGAATTGCTCTTAAAAGAGCACAGCCTTTCAAATTGCTGTTAGGTAAAGATGGGCTTTGTATGACTTGATATTTATCCATTTTGACCTTTAATGCCTTTTACAGTAATTGTTGATCCAGTAAAAAGCCACTTTATCAGTCTTGCCCTGGTAGAAATATGACTGTGAGCTTTCCCTCTTCAGCTCTATGGCTGGCTGTTATTTAAAGCAATGATTTTGTTTTACCCCTTCTTCCCCATTTAGAATGATAGAATGGTTTGGGTTGGAAGTGCCCTTAAAGCAACCCCCCTGCCATGGGCAGGAACACCTTTTACTAGACCAGACTACTCAGAGCTCCATCCAACCTGGCTTTGAACACTTCCACGGATGGGGCATTCACAACTTCTCTGCACAAGCTGTTCCAGTGCCTCACCACCCTCACAGCAAAAAACTTTTCCTTAATATCTAATCTAAACTTACTCTCTTTTTGTTATAACCATTTCCCCTTGTCCTGTTACTACGCGTTCTTGTAAATAGTCTCTCTCCATATGTTGGTCCTCCCTGGTCTGTGATGAGTTGCACTGAATGAATTGTCTGTAAATGCCTATTAGTCATTAATTTGCTGATAAAGAATGATTGTCATCCTCTAATACTAGAGGTCTGTGGGAAATCTTTACACCTGGTAAGAAAGCACACTAGTCAGTACAGGGATTTTGACAAAGATAATAGTATTTTTAGCTCTTTGAAAGGCCTTTCTTGTTGCTCCTCATGTGTGTTTCAATTACTCTTTTCTTCTCCTGTCTTCATTAAAATTTTTACACATCCTTGCAAAAAAATAAAATAAAAAAAATTTTTAAATCCCAAACAAACAAAAAAAACCCCCCAAACCATAAACAAGTGAAAATGTTTTTTTCTCTTCAGGACTGCCATCTTAGATGGCACCCACCAGGACTGTGGTTCAGCAGAGCATCTTGTAGAAGAAGAAGAAAATTCTCTGCAATTTGAGTTAGGCTGCATCTCCTGTAGTATAAACTGATCCAATACAATGCACTTTTATTCTTAATAGCTGTGCTAGTCGATGGAGCTGGAGAGAAAGGCTCTGTGAGCCTTTTTCATACCTAACTAGTGCCAGCTAATGCTCATAATAGAGATAAACCCTTGTTCTTAGTGCAAGGACCACAGAAAAAAGACAGTTATGTACGTTGAAGCCCATATACATACACACAAACACACACGCAAAATAAAAATAAACCAAAGGCCAGATTCCCAGATTCTTTCATGTGTCTTCATGGTCTTCTCTGCAGACTCAGTACAGCAGCTTGTCTGAAAGAAGATATGATAGGAAAAAAACCAATATCTAAAAATTTAACATTTTAAACTTCATGCATCAGTGTCTTGTCCCTGGCTCTATACAATCAGGCAAACCTCTTGGTATTGGGAAAGAAAAACAGCTGTTAATTGGCAGGAATTTTATGTACATAGGGATTTGCCACTTTGATTTTTCCAGAGGGCAAAGCACCTCCACAGACCTCTGAAGGAACTGCAACCAGGTTCCGTAGTTCTGTGTCCTGGCATATTCCAGGTGTCCCTATCTTGTATCTTTAATATTAAGAGAAAAAAAAATCAGGATCAGGACACCAAACCTAAGCTTGCAGACTGGTGACTGAGACTGGTCCCTCAGATCCTCTTCTTGGAGTCACAGAGGTGCAAAGTCTTGGAATAGATCAGATGCAGCCCAGTGAGGTGGAGAAGATTGAGAAGATGCGTGTCCATAGTCACACTGCACACCCTGGATTGTATGTGTTGCAAATAGTACATGGCCCTGTTCCTTCCCTCATGCCATGAATCACCTTAGTCCTTGATTTAATCCTGGGGTTAATAGATCATTGATTAATTAACTCCTTCCAATATTTCTTGATAATGCTGAAGGGAAAAGAGTATGAATAATTTCCTTTACCAGAATAGCACTGGTTATTTTGAGACAAATACTTGCTAAAAATAAACACTGTGGAAAAAGCTTCCTCAAATGCATTGGAAAACTTGTCTTTCATCCTCTATGCCTTTCAGGATCCTACGTGAAACTGAAGACATTAATCCCATCCCTGGAAGTGTTCAAGGCCAGGCTGGATGAGGCTCTGAGCAACTTGGTCTAGTGAAAGGTGTCCCTGCTCACAACAGGGGGTCTACAACAACATGATCTTTGAGGTCCTTTCCAACCCAAACCATTCCGTGATTCTATGATTTATGTCCACTACCTTTGCAGAACAACAGGTATCTGCCCTCATCAGCTCTGCATGCAGAAGGACAAGTACCCACCCCACGTGGGGTATTGCTGGGAAACTCTGCAGGATGGATAGAAACGCAACTCCTCCAAGGCCAACAGCTGCCTACAGGGTGACAGAGAGGTCAGCATGTCCCTAACCAGGGCTCTGGGACTACTGTGACCCTCTGGGATGGTCCAAGACTCAGAAACATTTTGGGAAGTGAAAATGTAATGGGAGGAAATATGTGGAGGTTGCATTAAGGCTGTAAGACAGAAGGAATTCCCTTTCCATGGAATATCCCAGAGAGCTGAAATCACTTCTAAAAATGGGATTGATAAACGCTGTGATAAGAGTAGAGAACCAAGGGCAGAATGTCAAAGGACATTTGCTCACTGAGTGTTCACTGAGTGATGACAAATTGGGGACATGTAGCTGCTGTGTGTGACTTTGCAGGGAGAAATACTTTTCTCAGCTTTTCTATACACATACTGTTGTCTGACCTTAGTTCTTCATCCCCAGAATCATTGTCTGCTGCCCTCACTCTCTGAAATAAAAAAATCGTCCTAGTTTTATTGGGAAGCGTACCTTTGGGAAGGGAATCAGGAATCAGGGAATGCGGACTGGGTTTTTTGGCCATGTGTCATATGAGGGCTCCAAACAATAATCTGTGAAGCTCAAATCAAACCCTCATATATCTCAATGTGATGCTTTCTACCATGAAAAACTCACATGGGTACAAAATATGCATATAAACTACATTTATTTGATTGGAATAATTTGAAGGAAATCGCTGGTCCACAGAGGTGGGTCATGCAGGATTTATGCACCTTGTGGTGACTGCTGTTTTTAGTGCAACTGGATGATTTTGTGCCTTTGGCAAGAGTTTCTCAGAATCTTTTTAATGCTGAAAATCACATTAATGTGTGAAGGGCTGAGCAGAGAGATTTACCTGTTGCTCGTCCTGGAATATGTGAGAATGAGAGTCACTTTGCACCTCTCTAATATGAAGGATTTTGAGATGAAGCTTCTCCCAGGAGCTGGATGCAGACACCTTCTAAGTGATCCTTCTGCAAATATTAGAGACATCTGCGAGTTTTCCTGTAGAACTGCAAAGCAGTTAGGGGTGGATTAATGGACTGAATTAAATGTTGTCACGACTTGTAAAGTCAGTTTACTTAGGCTGTAATTATAATCTGCCTGCAATGACAGGAGCTGCAGTGTGGTTTCATGGACCCTTGGTGGGAGAGCAGCTCGCACAGGGCAGGGTGGGAGGGATGCTCAGATCCTGACCATGCCAACACCTCGGTGTGCTCCGGCACAAAAGGGGAGCTCTCCCTGAGCACAGCCAGAAGTGCACCTCGCTGAAGCATCGACATTCGCAGCTCTTCAGATTTTAATGCTGATGAGCACTTAGAATAGAACCAGCAGCTTGCTGGAAAACTGAGATTTTGGAGAGTTCAGAAATGCTTGCGGAATTTTTGACTTTTTTCTATTTTTTTTAAAGTGTGTGTTACATTGGAAAATACAAAATTTGGTTTTCCATCTGTACTTTTCTAGCAGTAATAATTTAAGGAGATAAACAGTAAGTTCTTATAAGGAGTAAATATTTTGTTTTGCCGACTAGTACATCTAGAAAAAAGCATTATGGAGCATATAAGAACGTATTTATTTCAAAAGTTTTAGATTAAAAGAAAATTATTTTTGATATCACTTTTGTTTTGCCAGCACCCAAGATGGTCACATTTCTTTTTCATTTTGACTCACATTACTTTTTACAATTATTAAATTCAATGTCAAGCCATAAATAAATGTACTTCATCTAGCTCCATCTATCACTTGAGCTCCATGTTATTAATTCATAAATCACTGAAAAAAGGATTTTAAGAATCCTGGTTTCTAAACTTGCAATGCATTTTGTTAACAGCCATAGCCAAATAAAAAAAGACAGAGAAGAAAAAATACTAAACAGATACTTCATAATAGAATTTGAAAACAATATAATTGACATACCAGGATAAGGAAAAATATTAATTATGTAGATTTCATTAAGTAAACAGTAAAAAGTCGTATTTCTTCCACAAGTGACAGTTCTTCCCAGCAGCCAATATTTCCAAAACAGAAGACTAGGATATTATTTTATTCACTGCAGACTACTACTACTGGTTTTGCTCATTAATATCTGATCTAAAGTCATTCAGATCTGTGTAGTTCCATGTTGAGTGTGTTGGGTGGTTTCATGTCATACTTCAGCAGGACTTTTCTGAATTAATTACTGGGGTTTTTTTTCTTGATTCTACAACACAAAGTTTTCCAAAATGTCTTAAGCTACTTTTGCCAGTGAAACAGAGTAATCCTGGATCCATGCATTAAGTTTGGAATTTTTCCTGAGCTTTTTGTTACTCTTACGTTATTTTTGAGAGGAATCAAATCAAGAAGTTCTGTTCCAACAGCCCAAATTCGTTGTTTCCTTCCATACAGATAAGTTGAATCATCTCCACTTTGTTTGTGAACTGAGAAAACTGTTTGATGATAAGGCTAAGTCAAATTAGAAAATATCTAATCAAATGCATTTGATTATACATTCTGGAACAGTTTATTTAAAGTTACAAGCTTCATAATTTAGAAATTTATCAACGATACTAAAAGTAGCACATCTATGTTATGATGTTTCTCACTAACTGTAACATTTCCCTCGCCCTTCCTGTAGTTCCATATGTTTGTTTGGAGAATCATGCCCTGGGAAACACTGGGAAATGAGAGCTGGGTCTGCTTCACACTAGAGAGTGAAGAGGCCACTGAAGTCAAGGCGCTGAAGTCTGAATGCCAGACTCTTGGCAAAGCAAAGGAAAACCAGCTATGACATAAACATCTGGTCCCCCGTCAGCACAAATGTATTAATGGTGTTGAATAATAATATATTTCAGTATAATTTTGTCAAAATTGAGACCAGTTATGAACTGAGGCCATGTAATCAGACACCAACTCTATGGATCAGTCAGTTTTTGGGACAGTGACTCAAACTGTGACATTAGTACAAAATTGTTCTTACCTACAAGCCAAGAGCTCAGCCCTGATCATTTTTATGTGTATCTTCTCTCAGAGCTGTGCAGCTGCATCTGTACAAGCCCTTTATGGGTTCAGTGAAGGGATACTGACATTTGGAAGCATCAACTTGTCATACAAGCATTCTCTAAATGTTTGTCTAAAAGAGCATAATAATTCTTCAGGCCTTTAGCAATGCAGACACCAACTGAAACAGAGAGAACCCATTGGCCTGCTTTCTATGCTCACTGTTACTTAGAGTGTATTTCCTCAGTTTCCTTAGTTTTCTATTAGGTGATTCTCGTCTAAATAAAATACTATTAACTGTTGACAGTTCATTGTTAACTAGAAATTAGAGGAAAACTGCAGTTGGTGGGAGCAGTGGAATTTGCTGCCCTTGTGTTCCTTTCTCATGAAGGGAAAGGGAGTGACAAGTAAGTAAGAGGGTTTGCAAAAGGGCTGAAAAAACTGTGCAGATGAGTCAATGAAGGAGAGACCATGGGTTAAAAAATATGGGGGGAATTTGTTCCCCTCCTTAACATTCCCCTGAACATTAACAGATTGAGCCCAGGCTTGGAGAGGCAAAGAAAGCCCCTGTGCCTTCAGTTTCCAAATAAAACCTGCCAGCTCTGGAAGAAGGAGATACCTGGGCTGCAGTTCAAGGCAGCTCTCTGCTGGAGCTTTGGAAGGGCTTGGGTGGGGTTACAAAGAGCACCTGAGCTGTTACAATGTCCAGGCTCAGTCTGCAAGTCCAAAGGACCCCCAGACTTCAGGTGGTCTAGGGTTGGGTCAGCTGCTGAGCAGCTGAAGGGATGACCCAAGGAAACGTGGCAAGATGCTGAACTATGAGAGGTAAATCCGCTACAACTGCATCAATCTGTGGCAGAATATCATCTGGAGATGCAAAGTGGAGAAAGAGAGAATATCAAGAATGGTTGGTAACCGACATTTAGAGCATGAAGTTCAATAAATTTGGCCGATAATGTGTAATTTTTAGATTTTGTCTGAGATTAATCCTCCTGTACACTTTGTGTGTCCTTCTGGGTGAAATATTCCTCGTGTGCCCAAGCTGTGAATGCATTTTCCATTAGAAATATGTAATGTCCTTAAAAAACAAATGAAAGCTTCAAGTAAGAAGTCACAAGTTCTCCAAGAAGTGACTTCTGTAGAACAGCTATTCCAGGCAGATCTTTGCAGGCATCCATTCCCTCCATACTTATCAACCTGTAGAACAACAATCTGAGCCCAATATCTGGAAACAGGACCACAGGTACAAACTCTTCTTCTGAATAAAATGCACCATGCCATTATTTTTGTTTACAGACACATCAAGGCTCCCATGAATATTGTTTGTTGGGTGTTTACAGCTGAGTTTTAACATGTGACTAAATGCAGACTAATAGTTCCTTCATCCCCACTCTGCATTATGACATGGCAAGGCTTTTGAAGAGTAAGTAGGCCATCCAAAACAAAAGCAGAAAATTAAATTCAGCATCCTTAATGTGTGGTGTTTTCCAAAGCTTCTGTTACTTTCATGACATCTCGCCAGAGCTATTTATGTCTGTGGGGAGTTAGGAAAAAGATCACATATTGTAGAGAGCAGAGTGTTAAATTTATGCAAAGTGAAGAAAAGTGTTATCTCAAAAAATATTTATTTCATAGTTTTCGCCTTGAGGATTGGGCTTTGTTACATCTTTAAGGAGAGCAGGGCTATATTGCCATCAGGTTTAAAATTCTTATAAATATTAAGAACAGGTTACCTCTGGTGCATTTTTATAAAGCAGTACATCAAGCTTACCATATTGTGTAGGAAGAAAAGAAACACCTTTACTGCACCACTGTCTATTCTTCAGCCAGACTTAAAAGCTGGAAACAAAAGATCACTAAAAGAAAGGAAAGATGTTGAAAGGAAGCAGAAAGATGCTGCACTAGGCTCTTCAGTATTTTCCTTGCTTTCGCATGAAATTTAATTCCTTTGTAAGGGACCTGAATAGTTACAGCAAAACTGTGGCAATTCAGAGTGCAAAGGAAAAATGTCTGTACCTGCAGCAACAAATGTTGGTGTGTGAGCAGATCCCGAACTTGGCTGGATCCCTCCACTTGCATTAAAAATATTCCCTTGCACAGGAACTTTTGCAGAAATGTTTAAGGTTATCAAACAACGAATTTTCATGACAAAAAAATACGTGTTAAAAACAATCCTGTCTCCAAGGATATCTAATTACAATGCACATGTCATTTTAAAAGTGAAATGCTTTGGTCTTAAGTACCAACTTTCTGGGCTCTTCAGGAAGGCGGTTTTAAAGGGAACTCACAGTGACAGGCTGACCTAAGTGAAATGCTCTCCCCCAGTCCTCCCCGCAGCCGTATGGATGCCAATTCCGTGAAATTATCACAACAGTGGGAGCATTGGTAGGTGTCAGAGCAGAACAATTTTATTTTTATAGCCCTGATCATCTGCATGTAGGCATAATTTAACAAGAAGCAGCCAAAACAATTTCAAAAATATTAGTTATCTAAAGTTGGGGCTTTTTTGTGTATATTTTTTTTATTTTTAGGAGTATATTTCTTTTCTACAGCTTTCATTAATGTCAGGTGAATGCTTCATGAATAGTTCCTGTGGTTTCCTAAATGGAAGGAGAATTCTATGCTGAGATAGGGTTTCCCTATAACTTTCTTATTATGAGCCACTGAAGATTGGATGCTGCCTCTTCTGGGGTCATTCGTGTGTAGGCTTCTTCTTAGAAAATATGCCAGGCTGTAAACTCAAACCATAGAGGATGTTTCAGAATATTAAATTGAAACGAACTTGGATTTCCACTTTACTCAGGCCTACTCCAGTTCTTCCTCTAATATTCACTTTTGTTTCAAAAGAAATCATCGTATTGTATCAGCAATCAGGTCCTTCCTCCTGTGTTTCATTTTTTTAAATGAAATAAAAATCGTAGACCCTACCTGTGCCATTTTCAACAGATAGTTCTCTGTATTTTGGTGTCCAAAACCAGGAGGAAGCTCTCAAACTTTCCTTGGGTGATTGGGAAGGTGTCTGGCTGAAAAAGAAGCATCAGCTCAAACTTTAAGACTTCTATTATGATTCAGTCTGCTCAGAAACTTGCCAAATTTTCAAGCCCAGCCTTTAAACCAGTGGTCACTCCAGTTTTATGCACGTACAGTGACTATCAGATGCCCAGCTGTCACACAGTACTGCTGGAATTCACTTTATTGGACTGCTCTCTCTCTTTTTTCTTCTTGATTGGTAAAGACTGGGACAGGGAGAATGAGTGATTTCATCCAGTTTATTTTATATACGATGAAAGAAGGATGTAACTCATTTTTTCTCCATGTCTCTGGGCTAAGGATGTAACGCAGGAACTGCCCTTGAGTTCATGAACTGACAACAAACCCTTTCTGGCTGTTCTCTGGCCCTCTAACCCTCCTGTTTTGGCACTGCTCAGCCCTACAGAGCACAAAAATATTTCAGTCTTTCACAGCTCATGGTGTTCAAACATGGAACTACATTTCTTGAGAGTAAACAGAAGGCATGAGAAAGTTTCCTCCCATCTAATGTGTTTTGAGTGTTGTTCTTTCTGTTTGCTGTGAGAACTAGTCACCTCTTTCACTTGAAACCATTTCAGCTCCTCAGTTTTAATTTTTTAAAGCCATATAGATTCCTTCTCGATTATTTTGTGGTTCTGCTTATACATTTAGAACCTCCTTTTTTTTCTTTCTCTCTCTCTCTCTTTTTTTTTTTTTTTTTTTTTTTTTTTTAGTTTTTTTTTTTTCAGAAGATTTTTTTTTTTTTAGTATTTGAGTATTTGATCTCTCAGAAGCAGAGATAATTCCTTTTAGGCTTTGTTTTAAGACTTTCAGGCACTCAGAAAGGGGATAATGCCCCCTCTCTGTGTTTCACTGGGGTACCTCTTTAAAAGCCAAACCTTTAAGTGAAAGATCGACAGCACTCCAAATGCAGATGCAGACCTTTAGGAAGCACATCAATGCAAGCCACTGCTCTCAGGGCTTCTAGATTTGAACCCTGTCAGAGTATATCTGCTGCCAGCATCAAACTGTGGCTTGACATTTGTGGTCAAGAGGGGTGCCCTTGAGAGTCCTGAGAGGGGATGAATCTGAAAAGACAGAGAGGAGCATATTGTCTCCCCAGAGCAGCTCGCTGCCAGCTTCCACTGCAGAGATACCTGTTACCAGCAAGACATTGCTTTGAGGAAGATCAGCACAGCATGATCTGACTTGTGCCTGCAGTAGCGAGCCCGTCAAAGCACAGCAAGAGAGGGAGAGATGGCAGGAAGCATCAAAGGGGAACTGCTAAAGACTGAATAGGAATGAAGATAAAAGCTGCAGCCAGTGTAACTCCCTTCCCAAAGGGAGGGGGCAGAAGTGCAATGTAAGGAGTGGTCACAGGAGACCTCAGGGCCAATGCAGTCCTCCTGTAGTCCAGCTGTTACAATAGGCTGGGAACTCGAGTGGGAAAATCATGAGAAAATTGCTGTGGTGCACAAAAGGTGCTTGTAAAACTCTGCAGTGCCATGTCTCAGGGCTGCTGGGCACTGAGATGCTACATTGCATTTTTTCTTGATTTAACCAACGAACTGCGGATCTCAAACTATTTAGCTCTGCAAAATCCACACCTGCTTTCATGCGTAATAGTATGAGGATTGTGTACAAAGCACAGCCCATCAGGCCAGACACATGGACCTGAAAAGGGCAAAGAAACTGCTGGTAGCTGTAATCCAAGTTAGATTGCCGTCACAACCTGGAGGGAAAATATAAGGACCATTATAAGAATGCAACTGTTTATGTTCCTGTGCTGTAGATACCCATGAGAAATCCATTCCCAGGAGTAAGTTCCTTACTATTTCCAGTCCATATGAGGTGCAAGGTTGAATGATTAGATCTAGCTCTTAAGCCAGACAAGAACTCCCACTCCACTTAGATCAGCCACACAACCCTCTGAGAGGGATAGAACTTCTCTGGCATGCAGATGATCAAGACCCAAGACCAAGGCTTGGTGAATGTGATAAATGTCCTCAGCTTTAGAAACTGAGAGACAGACTCTGGTCAGTTTTGCCCAGAAAGCCAGACTCAGAGGATTTTCAGTAAGTGCCATGCCAGAGATGACCACCCCTTTCCCTTCCTGAGCCTACCAGGAATTGGAACAGAGATCAGAAAACATACTTCCTTCTGACCCTCAGCTAGAGCTTTGATTTCAGGAGGCTCACAAAGAGAATTTGCTATTGATATTGGTAAGAGGCTCTCAAAATTTGTGATGGCAATTCTTCTAGGCAGTCTGAAGAGGCTGCCTGCGGGGTTATAAACCATAATATAGATATAAATAACTCCCAGGAAAATAGAATAAAGGAGAGAGCTCAGTATGAGCACTTCAGAAGCAGAGGGAACCAAAGAATCACTGAGATGTTGAAATAGCAAGCAAATAGAAATGTTTGGGAAATTTAGGGAATAGCTGAGACTCCATGGATTTGTCAGAAAATGGTCCTCAATTTATTCTGCTTAGAAACTGGAGGTCCCCCAAGGTGGAAGAAAGAGAAGACATGGCTGTGCAACTTTCACTTTTGCAGCCCTAATAAACAGGTGCTGCTGTCACAACAGTGTACATGAGGTGTCCTGTTGAAAGCATTTATGTACCAGTTCTGCAAAACACTACATATTTATTGAGCGTGTTGCAAAATTAAGTCACCTGGGCTAGTGCTTGAGGGCGTAGGACTTTCCTTTGCCCTGAAGTTACAGAGTGTGGAACAGGACCTTGCTGGGTCTGCCACTGTTTACAAACATGACTGTGAGCTTGGCATTGGTGGTGTGGACCCACACAGAGTGAACCAGCTGTTGTCATGTGTTATGGGTTAAACATTTCTTTACAAAAAATCTTCTGCAACTTTACTGTCACAACGCGAATCATTGGGATCATTGAGATCATACTCAAATTCACAACTTACAAATAAAGTAGTATTTTAAGCACTTGCTTGATTTAAATACAATTGTGTTATCACGATTGCAGACAGAGGAAAAAATTATCAGACTTCATACTCTTCTTCTTTCATAAAGATTTGTATTCCATAGCAGGAATAAGCTATTGGGACAGTTTATGGGGCATTTACATCAAACAAATTTGGTGCTCTTTACCTGTAGCAATAAAAATGCCTTCTTGACTTCAGTGAAGCTGTGCTCAGGGTAAGCTCACTGTCTTAGCTTAGACCCTGACTCAAGGCTGCAAATCTTCTGTGAAGTCACATACACATAAGCTAATATTTAAATATGCTTTAAAACTCTATCACAATCAATGAAGTTTAAGCACAACTATAATGTAAACACACATTTAGGGGCTTCTTTAAACAAAAAAATTCCCTCCTCTTTTTCATGATCAGCTTATCCCAGGACAGTACGGATATTTCCTGGCCCCAGCTCTGCCATTTTGACCCCTTTCTGAAAGACGATCTGCAGAAATGGTTTACCTGCTCTTGCAACAGCTGCCAAATCTCTTCAGATTCTAAGACAATGTTTTAAAGTAAATCAGGACCGCTTTTGGCCTGTGGGCTCTGGTAGTTACGCAGCTGGGGCAGCCTCTTTGTCTGTACCCCAAAAGGCATCCACGTCAGGAAGAAATGTGGGTGTGGAGGATGCTGGTGAAGCCAATTTGTAACCACCCCCAGCTGTACAATCCCTGTCTCTGACTTCTTATGGTACTGTTTTTCTGGGCTCTGTCTTGCATCAGAACTGTGAGTTTTACACTTTTGCATTTAATAAGCCTGAATATTAAATCAAAATGCACAGTCACTTGTAAAAGAAAACTCGGGTCCTGTTAGCTCTCATCAATCTTTTCACACTGTCTTTCTATTGAGATCTCTCTGCTCTGATGTGCAAAAGTCAGACATAGAAAAAGGTGGATGAAAAACTGCCTCCCAAGTGCTTTATGGCTTTGAAATGATAGTTTATTTTTCCACTTCATTCTCCCACTTTGTGATAATCATTATCATCTCCTTTTCCTAAATCTTTCCAACGGAATGACACCTTTAATAGTTAAGCAAGTTTTCTGCTACCTGTTATTCCTCTGCATTTTTTAGGGAACAATGTTCATTTAAAAATTCCAAGTGGCAACCTTCATCTGTGGCTCTGTGGGGCTCAGGGGTATAAACATGGATGCTCCCCTTTGCTTTTCATTTTTAAGCATGATAAAATACAGCTTATGTAGGTCATTGCATACCCTTTTTTTTTACTTTTTAGCTTTCCTTTTTTTTTTTTTTGCATGTGTGTGTGTGTGAGTGATATAGTTACAAAACAAAACTGTTTGCTGCTGACTGCAATCTTTCATGCAAAATTGCACATGAATTACAAGGTATGGATCAAGGTTTTTCTGAGGTTACCTGTCACCCTGGTAATTAAACATCTTCTGTATGATCCAGAAATCTGGTAAGGGTTAACCCTAGGTCAATCTACCCAGCATGAGAAAAGTTGTGATCTTATCACAGGTTAAATAGCAGTGAAAAACAAAAACAAACAAACAGTAATACAGGCTTTTGTTTGGTTTGGCAGGATTCTCTGCCAGGGTTTTGTCATGAGCTGCTCCTGCAAGTTAAAAAACAAGTGTCCTTGTCTGTACAGCTGTAGCTGTGAACTGTAATAAGAATATTTCTTTATATTAATTTATGTATAACAATGTAGATGTGCCCTACCTGTTCCAGCTTTGTCACCAGGAGCAAAGCTGAAGGTTATTCAGAATTTCTTTATTTACTTTTTGCTCACAAGCAAGTGATAGCACAAGTCAGCTGGCATATTTGGGGGAGTTGCCACGAGAGCAAAGTCAAATACATCAGTTTGCATTTTGCTTGGAAAGAGACTCCAATTATTTTGGCCCTCCTCGTAGCATCCCACAGCCTCTGTGCAACTCTTGGAGCCTGCAAAGCCCCTCCTGCTCAGTTAATAGACGTTCATGCCCAGGCTGCAGCACAAACCCCCAGGGCGTACACAACAAATTCAAGAACTTTCATTAGAGGACAAATCCCAGCATATGGAATGTCATGTCAAAGGAAGAAGGCTCAGGGAGAAGCAACATTCCCCCATTCTGGTCAGTATTGCCACTGGGAGGAAGGCCCTGGACACCTGTGCAGTGATGGATTTACAGAGGGGGATGATGTGACCTCCCCAGACTGCTCAGCTGCAATGCAGACACTGAGCCTGCAGGACAGAGAGCTCTATCCAAGGCATACAACTACAAAAGCTTCATAGCAAGGTGTGTTTTCCTGTGCTCCCCGCCTCCCCCATCTTATCTTAGTTGAAGTATAATTTCTCATAAATAAACTGATGTATTTCTGCATCATCTTTGTACTGACAAGGACTTTTGCATTGATATATGTCGGAGATGGTCTTTAAAATAATAATAAGTCTTGGCAACAGTGTTTCAGAAGCAACTGGATCTGCCTTGGCACGTCTCTATTTTAAAAGATACTTCACTGCAATTAATTAGCTGGAATCCGAGAGCTTCCAGAAGGAAAGTTTTATGAGTTACCTCTTTCCTCTGGGAAGGTATCATTCAAGCCAAATCACTGCTAACTGACATATTCACTCTTGAATTCTTTCAACTCAGCATCCACCCAGACTGTTTTCTCGCTTCAGAGGAGAAGTGCCTGTGGAAAGTTATGCACTTTTATCCACTTCTTTCTGATTTTTTTGTTTATTTTTTTTCTGAAAAAGAGAGAAAAAAGTGCATTTAATGTTGATGTCACTGCTCTTGACACTGAAGTTTTCATGCTGCCTGCAAAACAGATGGAGAGTTATAATGCCAGGAGGGCAAACTTTCCTCACCACACAGTGAGCCTTCTTTTCTTCACTGATGCCAATGGAAAGAGTTTCCTGAATAGCGGATGTTGAAGTGGATGTGCTGGCACCAAATGCATTTCCCCACTGCCCCTCCTCAGTGGAAAGCAGTGCTCACACTATTATCCACAGACGTGAGTCCTCTCCTCAGTACTATCCTCAGTAGAGGAGTCTCCACTCCTCAGGGCTGGTGCTGGCTTCCAGCTACCACCTCTGCCAGGAAGGTCATCTCAGGCAGTGACTTCTGTAGTCCTCCTCTGATTCTTATGATTTGTAGGAAACTTGGGGCTGGTTCTGAGAAGGTGGGTTGGGCTCCGTGTGTCTTAATCCATCTCCTTGCCCACCTGGAAAGAGGTGAATGTCCAAGGATCCCACATGAAGGCAGGTGAAGAACACCTGTCAGGGTCTAACTCCAGCTGGCACCCAAGCCCCACACAGCCACTCTCACTTGCCTGGGTGGCATGGGGAAAGAATCAGAAGAGTAAAAGTGAGAAAACTTGTGGGTTAAGATAAAGACAGTTCAATAAATAAAGAAAAATCTGTGCACACAAGCAAAGCTACACAAGGAATTCATTCACCACTTCCCATGGGCAGGCAGGTGTTCAGCCGTGCCCAGGACAGCAGAGCTCCACCACGCACAGCGGCGACATGGGAAGGCAAAACACCATCACTATGAACATCCCTCCTTCCTTCTTTCCTTCCTTACATGTTAACCATGATGCCTTATGGTCTGGAATATCCCTTGGGTCAGCTGGAGTCTGCTGTCCTAGTTGTGTCCCCTCCCAGCTTCTTGTGCACCCACAGCCTCCTCACTGGTGGGGTGGGGTGAGGAGCAGGAATACCCTGGACTCTTCCCAGCAATAATGTAAACACCCCTGTGTTATCAACACTGCTTTCATCACAGATCCAAAACACAGACCCGTACCAGCTACTGTGAAGAAAATATTCTCCACTCCTGCCGCAATCAGCATAAGACCAATGCTGGAAGGGCTGTAACCAGGTCTTCTTCTTCAGGAAAAGTTATTGTGCTGCCTGCTCCACTGGATGCCACTACTTAGAGAGTTGGAGGAAAACTGAAAGAAGCCCTTTTCTTTCTCCTCCCCTCATTTGTTGCAACAGGTGCAACATCATGACCTGAATGGGAGTTCCATGTTTTCCTCCTGACCCAGGAAAGCTCGTGTTACTCTTGTGAAAATTTAGCATTTCCCTTATCCTGCAAGGATCATTCAGGGTTCTTTAAGTTCATGCCATGTAAGCCACAGTTGCTGGGAGATTCACTGCTTGATAAACAGCCGTCCTCAACAGAATGATTAATCACAGGGTTGATATTGTCATTGGTTTTGTTTCATGCTGTACACTTGCAATTGTATTACCATTTTGCTTTGGGTATTGGATGCCTCTTTATCAAACCACGCTTTTCCCTCTAAACCCAGGGAGTACAAGATATCGTTGCATCATAAATTTTTTAATATACCCTGTTTGAAAGCAGACTGATTTCCTGTCTGACTTGCTCATCTATTACCTAGAGAGGATGAAAGTGAAGTTCTTTCTTGTTATGTAACCTTATCCTGATCTGATTATTATGCATGGAAACCACATTGCAAGCTCTTCAGTGTGAAAGAACTTGGGAAACTGTTATAGTAAACAAGGAGAAACTAAACCCATGGATTGGATTCCATCAAGAAATCTTAACTCTAAAATCCACAACATGTGGTCCAAAATGTCACACAATTAATTATCATTTAATTTATGCAGGAACTCATTATGGATGTGAGTGTAGATGAGCAAACTGAACAGAATTAAGCAATTCCCTTGGTTATAGACTGCATTATCAAAGAACTCTGGACATGAACCACAGCTCCAGAATTAAGCTGGGTTTTAAATTTCCCCAAGCAACAGAGAAATGACATTTTTTTATTTTTTATTTTAGTCTTTTACCTTGAGTAACTGGAAAATTATGAAGGGTCAATGGGGAAAGAAAATATTTTCAAGCTGAAAACTAAAGATTTAATATGCTCAAGATCATGAAAGACCTCATTTTCCCATACCCTAATCAGCATGCAGCCATTTATTTACCCCAGGGTTAATGAGTAAAAGCATTACTAGATGGGAGCTGGTGCAGCTCGTGGCCTCTTTGTGCCGTATCAGAAAGGGAGAGACAAGAAAGGATGAGCGTGTCCTAAATTCTGCAGAAGCAGATGTTGAGTCTTCTCAGGCTGGCTCAGCTCAGGTTTCTCAGCATTAGTTAGTCCGTAGGGGGGAAAAAAGGACAGGAAAAGGGAATAACTCACTCTTCTCAGGGTAGTGTATGTATGTTCTGGATACCATCACTTTGAAGGAGCAATGTCAGATACCATGTTTGGTTTTGAAGTATGTAAATGTAATCAAGTGTATCATAGAATCATAGAATTGATTGGGTTGGAAAAGACCTCCGAGATCATCAAGTCCAACCCTTGGTCCAACTCCAGTCCATTTACTAGGTCATGGCACTCAGTGCCACGTCCAATCTCAGTTTAAAAACCTCCTGAGACGATGAATCCACCACCTCTCTGGGCAGGCCATTCCAATGCCTGATTACTCTCTCTGTAAAGAATTGTTTTCTAATATCCAACTTAAATTCCCCTGGCAGAGCTGAAGCCCGTGCCCCCTTGTCCTATTGCTGAGTGCCTGGGAGAAGAGACCAACCCCCACCTGGCTATAACCTCCCTTCAGGTAGTTCTAGAGAGTGATGAGGTCACCTCTAAGTCTCCTCTTCTCCAGACTAAACAACCCCAGCTCCCTCAGCCTCTCCCCATAGCACTTGTGTTCCAGTCCCTTCACCAGCCTTGTTGCTCTTCTCTGGACCTGCTCCAGCACCTCAATATCCTTCTTGAACACAACACTCAAGGTGTGGCCTCACCAACGCAGAGTACAGGGGCAGGATCACTGCCCTGGTCCTGCTGGCCACGCTATTTTTGATCCAGGCCAGGATTGGCCTTCTTGGCCACCTGGGCACACTGTTGGCTCATGTTGAGCTTCCTGTCCATCAGTCCCCCCAGGTCCCTTTGTGCCTGGCTGCTCTCCAGCCACTCTGTCCCCAGCCTGTAGTGCTCCATGGGGTTGTTGTGGCCAAAGTGCAGGACCCGGCACTTGGCCTTATTGAACTTCATCCCATTGGAATCAGTCCATCTCTACAATCTATCCAGATCCCTCTGCAGAGCCCTCCTGCCCTCCAGCAGGTTGACACTCCCTCCCAACTTGGTGTCACCCCGCTCTCTTTGCGATAGGTCTGTAAATGCACTCGGAAAACCTGTCTGAAGAGAAGGGTCTGTGCACTGGTCCAAAAACAGAACAGGAGACTTGATTTAGCTTCCTTTAAAGTCAAGCAAAACATGTCATTCAGTAAAATGAGTCTGGTTTTGGAATACACTTTGATCAAACCAGTCTGAAGTATCTTCCAGCTGGTTTCATACTAGAGGTATTGATTTGATTTTCACTTTTTGATGCCTGCAGCTTAGTTGGCCAGTACAGATTAACTACATGTAGATGCCTGAAATCTGAGTTCAGGCCTGCCTGTTAATTAATAATAGTTATTGTCCATGCCTAATGGGATAAACTAAAGCATTTTAGCCATAAACCACCTACTAACTGATAACAAGAGCACCTGCATGTATAAAGAATGAGAACAGCAGCTAAGGCATGAAACAATAATCGAATATTTCCAAAAAAAGGTCTATTCATTCATTATGAACTCTGGTGTTTTGTTTGTTTGTTTTTATCTTTGTTCAGCAGTATGACACTTAAATTGTAGCATCATCTGGTTGACTTTTGAGACAATATTTTTATTATTTTTAAAATTTTGTGGAAAGCATATTTCTAATTTGAACGCTTGTCTTCCAGTAAAAAAAAAAAAAAAGTAGTTAAATTATGTATTTTGATTGTGGCTTTTGAAAGGGAAACCTCCCTCCACATATCAGTGAGCATGCACCTGTCTTTAAAAGATCACATGGTTATATTCAGAGCATAAGAGTTTCTCTAGTTCTTGTTTGGATAAAATTCATTCCCAAAGATTACCCCTTCTCCCCAAAAAGGAACAGGGGTACAGGAAATGGGCTTTGCAGTCCGTTCATCACACCTTATCTCTGCTGATCCTTTCTTCTCACTCTCATCCCCTGCTCCAGCCGGGGTCCTTTCCATGGGAGACAGTCCACCACAAACTTCTCGAACATGAATCCTACCAACAGGCTGCAGTTCTTCACAAACTTCTCCAGCGCTGGTCCCTGCCATGGGGGGCAGTCCTTCAGGAACAGCTGCTCCAGTGTGGGTTCCCCGCAGCATCACAAATCCTGCAAACAAACCCATTCCAGCCCAGGCTCCCCTCTCTACAGGGTCACAGTTCCAGAAACCTGCTCCAGTGCTTCCCATGGGGTCATATCCTCCTTTGGACATCCCTCTGGTCTGGTGTGGGGTCCCCCATGGGCTGCAGGTGGGTCTCTGCTCCCCCATGGACCTCCATGGGCTGCAGGGGCACAGCTGCCTCTCCGTGGTCTGCACCACGGGCTGCAGGGGAACCTGGAGCATCTCCTCCCCCTCCTTCTTCGCTGCCCTTGGTGTCTGCAGAGCTGTTGCTCTGCCATATTCTCTCTCCTCTCTCCTGCTGCAGTTGTGCAGGCTTTTTCCCCCTCCTCCCTCCTACGTACACTATCCCAGAGACACTGCAAGCATTGCTGACGGGCTCAGCCTTAGCCAGCTGTGGGTCTGTCCTGGAGCCAGCTGGCATTGGCTGTGATGGACACAGGGAAAGCTTCTGGCAGCCTCTGACAGAACCCACACCTGTATCCATCCTCCCGCTCCCCAGGCCCAGCCCCCACCACCGAAACTTTGCCACACAAACCCAACAGAAACAATAAGCAAATTTTCACACAAATCAAATTCCAATTTAGAAAGACCTACAGTCCAGGCAGCATTAAAATTAAAAGCTTCTATTCATTTTCCAATAGCTCTTCAACATGAAAATTATTTTTTTATGAAGAAGTGGTAATTTTACAAACTCAAGCCAAATCTGGTTTTGCTGCTTGCATTGGCTTTGCCAACATGTATTCAGTAATCATCACCTAGCAACAAAACAATATTGTTCCATCACACTTTTTTCAAGTGCTGTAATCAACCATTGTTGTGCTTTTTTAATGCGTTATAATCAATAAAACAAAAATGCAGATTAGTAGTGACACCACACCAAGTTCATATGGAATCATTGGCAGAATGGAAATCTCTGTAAAAGATGATCTTGTAGGCTGTAGATTGCATCACAATTATTAACCATGACCTCCCAGGCACCTGAGTTTTCCACATCTTTTATATTTCTCTGAGGTGAATTTGAGGCCAAAGAACAGATCATTGTGCTGTATTATCTACGTCAAGATTTCCCAGTTGTGCTTTTTAGGGAAGAGAGAAAGTAGGAGACTGAGAACCAATTATTCCCCATTTTAAAAGAGGTTTGGAAGGGCTTAAGCGTGGATTTCTCTCTGGGTAGAGCATGGTGGCTGCTGCTGGCCATTTGGCCACAGCTGAGGTGGGATGAGTGCAGAGGAGGTCACATCCAGCCCGCCAGGGACCAGTGAGAGCCACTGACCACAAAAAGCGTAACTTAATGTTCTTGTGTGGGTTTGTCTTCCCTGCTCTTTGAAGCCGCCTGGCCCCAGACAGACTGTTTGTTTCACAGGCAGTGCACTGAAGATGAAGAGCTCATGTTACACACACACAGCCGAGTGGCTGCCTGGGATGGGATGTGCAGCCTCGCTGCATGGAACAGCATGGGCGCAGCAGGACAGCAAAGTCATCAGTGACTGAGGGATGGACTGACATGACAGTGCTGATTTAATTTAGGTCATGTGGATAAAACAGAGTGGAAAAGTGCTTTTATTTCTTTTCTATGGCCTTTTCTGGTTTATCTGTCTTCTTGAACTAGAGATGGGTGAGACTCTGATATATTCTGGTCTGTCTTCTTGAACTAGAACTATGTGAGACCTTCTCAGTACAAAAGTACCCATAAGTCAGTTCTGGGAACAAGGAGAAGGATTTGTCTGTGAGTGGATGTTTTGGAGACCCCTTTGGACTCTGAAAGAATAACAAAACCTTGGTAGCCTTAAGGATGAGCATCTTGGGAAGAGCACTGATTTCATCTTTTAGCTTGCTACCTATGTATTTGGGGAAAGTTCCAAATGTGAATTTTGGAATTTTTTTATGTGTCTGCATCACAAAATTGAGACTTGAGGAAGAAAGGTCCAATTATCAGTCTGTCATAGAATTCTTGTGTGACTTAGGATTAGCCATTCAGTCTCTGAGTCCCAGACCCTTAGCCATAAACCAGAGATACTACTATTTTTTTTTTGTTATTGTTTTTATTTTATAATTTTGTTGTCAGTGTCATGAGGTCAGAACTACCTCTTCCTAAAGTTTCTACAGCTTGTTGCAGACCTAATGCACAGCACATTCATTTCCACATAGCCTTGGTCTTTCCTGTGATGCATATGGAGAGCTGATAAACACAGAGAGGAAGGAGGTTTGACACCTCTTGTAAACTGAAATTTGGGACTCGGCTGTTGAGCTGAGCCTCTGGAGCCAAAACCTTTAGCATTCTCTGAGGTCTGCTCAGCACTTACTGTCTTTTTCTTTTTAATTCAAACTCTTTATTCCAAGCGCTGACTGATACACTGAAGGATACATAGGATCTAAGGACATCTGTTTAACAGCTATCAGCATAAGAGGCACAGATTACAGACAAAGATAAAAGGCAGGAAAAAATAATAAAATTAAACATACAGATACACAAACCCTAAGGAAAACAAGAGATAATACACACTAGCAAAAGCCTGAGCCATCAGGTCACTGGCTGAGGGGCCATTGAACAAATGACTCAAGCCTTTAGAGGATTCAACTTCAATTTTTGTAGCTGAACAAGAAGGGAAGAAACAAGTTTGTCACATGTACCACAGGAAAGAGCAAACTGATTGGATGTTTGAGGAGACCTGCAAGGCTGTATGAAGCTGCTTACGGAATGCTTTGAAATTTGCATGAAAATTATTACAGGACATTTAGGAGAAGGGCTATGTGTGAGAAAGGGAGGGTTTGAGGTGGAACAAACATGGCAAGTTGGAGAACTTCAGCCTGTTCTTATTAAATCCCAATTCCATTTTTGTACACTCTTAGAATTGTTTGGGCTGGAAGAGACCTTTAAAGATCAACTAGTCCAACCCACTTGCCCGAGACAGGGACACCTTCCACTTGACCAGGTTGCTAAAACCTCTGTCCAGTCTGGCCTTGAATGTTCCTAGGGGCATATTTCTGGGCATTCTGACCTAGTGTTTTACCACTCTCATTGTAAAAAAATTTCTTCTAACTGATCTGACTCTACCTTCTTTTAGTTTAAAGCCATGTGAAAAGGAGGATCAGGATTAAGACATCTGTGTTTCTCATGGTGTCTATGTGGGTACCGGTTAAAGTCCTGTCCTCTGAGTTGATTGGCATGCCTGGCCTCTTATCTGCTCAGTGTAGGTTGTCATCTTTGATACTCATTCATCCTTGTTACTTGCTGGACCTACAGATGGCACAGCAGCAACGTCACCTATGGATGGCCAAGTCAGAAATCCCTGGATCACTCAGTCCAGTGGCTGTGACATTCCCTTCAAAAGTGAAATCCAGAGTGCAAAAGTTGCTATTACCCTAACCACAGGTTATAGCATCAGACTTTATTTTAAATGTAGTTTTGAGTAGGGAAGAGCCTGTGTTTGGAAATCTGGATCTGTCACAGAAGAAGTCAGGGTTAGCCCCTCAGGATTTTCTCAGCCAAAGCACCGTGACTGGCTGATGACAGAGACATCAAGTGCAGTGCTGTCTCCCCTTCTGGGGAGAGGAGTCAGGAGTGAAGGGTCAAAACTGAGCACTGGAAAAAGTGACAGGGGCTTGTGACATCTCACTGTCAAAAATTATTTTAATTTGCAATAGAATAAACTAATTTTCCCCCAGTCATATCTGTTCTGTCCATGATGGTAACTGCTGAGTGGTATCCCTGTCTTTATCTCTCCCCAAGACCTTTTCCATCCTATTTTCTCCATCTGTTCTGTTGAGGAGGAGGAGGAGCGAGAGAGTGACTGAGTGGGCAGCTGGAAACTGGCCAGGGTCAATCTACCACTATTGTGTTACAGTACTATAGAAGAGAGCTCTGGCTAGAGACAAGTGGCTTGCATAGTGTGATCTTGGGCACATAATTTCCTGCCCACAGATATGTGTTTCTGAATCTAGAAGAGATCCTCGTAGACCAGAACTTCTTTAGGTAGTGTTTGAAGATCTGCTGCTGAAAATGGCTATATAAAAATAGGATACTAAGAATATTAGTTTCTTAACAACACTGATTTTGGTTCTGGCTTGGAGCAGAATGACGTAGACACATGAATAAAGGAAGAAGTGTTGTTCTGAACTTTCATGTTTCTGAGAACTGAATTCTGGCCATCAGATAGATCACTCATTATATGAGTGTTACATGTCCTTGACCAATGAAAAGAGTTAAACCAAACAAACCTAATTGTGCATGAGTAATTACTCTTCAGTAGGACTCAAGGTCACCCATCTTGATAGCAGCGAGGTGGTTTTCATAGCCAGTGAAATGGGAGTCCCCTTGAGGTCATCTTGCTTGTTTAGAGGAAGTGCATGATTAGTGACAGTATTTGGATGTATTTACTGTGTATTTCTACATAAAGATATAGAATCTTCATGCAGAGCTGAAAGGATGGCATACTTCCAGGAGAATGAGACCTGCAATGTCTGTTTTCAATAAGAGAGCAGAGAAATAGAAAGAGGTGTTTCTGTAACACCAGGTGTTACAGAAAGTTTGGGGCAAAATCATCTTTTTGGGGTTATATTTAACATTACAGAACTGAAATTATGAGTTTTGGTAACAGTGCAAACACCATGCTGATAATTTCCAGATTGTTACAAAAATCTGCTGAAATAGTTAAAAAGTTGGTTTTGCCTTTTTATTTCTTTCTTTATCACTGTTTTCCCCTCCAGCTAATTGCACTCTCTTCCTTGTCTGCGCATATTTTCAGGCTCCAGACCCATGGTAACAATTCTGGTTTTTAGATTAGATGTAACATTCTTTTCTGTGCGCAGAAGATGAGTCTTTTTCATTTGAGACGACCTTGTTTCTTTTTCCATTAGTTTCATGCATCAAATTAGAAGACAATACATGAAGCTGGATGAACCCTGGTCAGGTGGAATGCTATAAATCTCATAGACCTTTTCTAGCTGTAATTTGACTTATGGAAACACATACATTCTCACATAGTAAACAGAAAAGTCAAGTGACTTTGCTGCAAACATGTTTCATCACCTTGAGATTACTGTTGTGTTTCACTCTTCCTGCTTTTTTTAGGCAGTAAAATATTTACTGCACTTACAGTGTCTACCTAATAGAAAATGCAGGAACAAGATTATTTGAGATAATTCAAATAAAGTCGGATTATGCCATCATTATTATAGAAATTGTCTGAACACTTTCTGCATGGAAGAGTTGTTAAGCCTATAGGTATAATTAAAAAAAAAAACCTGGATATATAGGAATATAGGCTGTAGACAGCACACGTGAACAGTGAATCTAAACATTTTGTGTTCATAGGCGTCATACTTTTTAAATTCATCTTCCCCTCTGTCTTCTGGAATTGCCCTTACTAGAACTCACATTTGGGTGTTTCCTCAACCAGTTTTATTTTCTCATAGTGAGACCAGGTGCTGGAGGGTGCTTCCCTCTTTCAGCATCTGGTGCTTTGGGGCAGCAGTGGACCCAAGGAGGCAGTGGCTTTCTTGGAGGATTCAGCTCTCCAGCCTCTGATTTATGGAGAAAACCCTTCAGGCATGAAGCAATTGACAAAAACATAAAGGAAAACAAAGGGAGGTTTTCCAGGAGAAGAACAATTAATAACAGTCTCCTTCCTTTGTTGTTGTGTCTCTTAGATAGGTTGTCCCATGTCTAATAACCCAGAAGCTGTGTTTAAAGCTTTTGCTGCAGCTTAATAAGGATGGCAAAACTGGATTCTCAGAGCTTTCAGATTTTTGGCCCATTCTTTCTAATTTAAGTTAAAAAGTCCAAAACCTCAGGAGCAGATTGCAGACGACTGGCAGACAACTCCAACAGGGAAACAAATTAGAGGCGCCCACATAGACCATGAGAGAGGAACCTCAGAAAGGAGCAGGACCATTTGCTCTGGGATTCTTGGAGAAGATCTCGTGCAATGAGATTTGTTGCCAGTCATGTCTGCAGACTAAGGCAAGGATTTAAAAAAAAACACCAAAAAACAGAAGACAATCTTTCACCTTCATGGCAGGTGAAAGTCATTTAAAGTCACAGACATTTCAGTGAAAGCCTTAAGAAACCAACAAAGCTCAACTGCTTCACAGGCCAAAAAACAACCACCTAAAAGAAGACCTTCTCCACTGAGGGATGTTAGCTCGTGTGGGGATCTTATCTTTTTTGTTTTGAAGGCAGCCAATTCTTTGCTCAGGAAACAGCAGACATCTAAATACTTCTGTCAGTAGGCTGAGACTACCTGAAGGAAGTCAGACTTGAGCTTACTTTTGTTACAGAGGCAAGTACTTGGAGAGGTTTTTAAGGAAGTCATAACTTCCTGACATTCTGGAAAACACCTCCTTGTAGCATGGGGTAGGAGAGAACTCCCACAGAATTGCTGAGATTGGAAGGGACCTCTAAAAGATCATATAGTGCAACCTCACCTTTCTTAAACCAGGGTCAGCAAAAACAAGCTGCTTGAGCCTATATCACAATGTATTTCAAATATCTCCAACGGTATAAAGTCCATAGCTTCTCTGGACAACCTGTTCTAGTGTTTGATCACCCTCGCTGTGAAAAAAGTGTTTGTTTTTTTATGTTTAAATGATATTTCCTGCATTTGACGTCAGCTTGTGGCCATTGTCCCCTTGCCTTCTCACTGGGCACTACTGAAAAGAATCCAGTTTGATCTACTCTTGCTGCTTTCATGTATTTATACACATGGATGAGTCCTGCCCTGCACCTTCTCTCGCAGTCACAAGCTCCAGCAACCGTCTTGATGGACATTCACTGGACTTGTCCCAGTGTTTCCATGTCTCTACTGGGCAGCCCAACACTAGGCACAGCAGTCCTGATGTGACCCACCAGGGTTGACTAGGGGGGAAGAATCACCTCCCTTGACTTGCTGGCAATGCTCTGCCTAATGCAGTCTGCTGACCCATGCTGAATTTTGTGCACCTCAGTGTCTAGCAGTATCCTGTGCCTGCAGAGCTACTTTCCAGCTGGTCAGCTGTGCTGGTTTAAAAGTAAACTGGCAGGAGAAATGAACCCAACTCAAAAGAGTTTAGAAGTCAGAACTACAATTTAATAAAAAGATTACAATAGATACAGTGATGCAAAGGAAAATGGGTTTCAGCCCTCAAAACCCAGTTGTACAATCCAGCCCCCTGAGGCACAAACAGAATGGTGCTCACCAACCCCTGTGCAGAGCACCATGTGGTCCCCCTGAGTCCAAGCAAAAAGAAAAGGAAAAGCTGTTTTCCTTCCAGAAGGTTGGTGGTCGCAGTCTGGTTGAGAGTGGCAGTTGCAGTCCTGTTGAGGTTCCAGTCCTCCTCTCAATCTGACGAGTGAGCAAGTGCCCCAAACCCCAAGCTTATCTATGCTTGGGTTCAGATGGGAACACTCAGTACCTCCCCCAGAATGAGGGGTTTCACAATGGGCAATTTACTCAGTGAGTCACATGATATTTTGGTCTATTTGATGGCCCATTAGCAGACATGACCCCTCAGGTTGGGTGTGAAGGTGTTAATGATTCCCAGAGGGGAGTTATCACACCTGAATCATTGGAGTGAAGACAGGGAATCCTCTTATCTCTGTTTTCTCATGCACCCAGTTCATAGCCTGAGGTGTCAGGTGTGTCCTGGGCAGCTGTTGCAAACAATGCATCGTTAACAGTTCATGATAAATGGCAGAGAGGGTATGGAATACATGCAGTTCCAGTTACATTCACACAGTGATAAACTGGTCCCAGCCACTATAACTAGGACATCAGCCCCCAGGCTGTACTGGTTTATGGACTTGCTGCTTTCTGGGTGCAGGACTTCACATTTCCCTTTGTTGCACTTGATTAGGTTCCTGTTTGGCTGTACCTTCTGTCTCACTGGATCCCTCTGATGGCAGTATAGCCCTCTGGTGCATCAGTCACTCTTCCCAGATTTTTCTCATCTCCAAACTTGCTAAGTGTACGTTCTATACTATCATCCAGGTAATTAGCTCAGTTAATTAGAGCATGGTGCTAATAACACCAAGATAGTGGGTTTGATCCCAGTTTGAACCATTCACTTAAGAGTTGGACTCAATGATTCTTATGGGTCCCTTCAAACTCATAATATTCTATGATTCTGTGACTAATGAAGATGTTGAACTCTACTGTCCTCTACACTAACCCTTCAGGCTACTTCTCTGATGACTGGCCTCTGACTTTCTTTCATGCCACTGGTCCCAGCACTTTGCAGGCAGCAGTTCAGCCAGGTCTCAGTCCACCTTGCTGTCCATTTATCTACTCCTTACTTGATCACTTTGTCTCTGAGGGCATTGCAAAAGACAGCATTGAAAGCTTTGGCAAAGTCAAGGTAAACAACCTCCACTGAACCAGCCATCTCATTATAGAAAGCTATTAGACTGATTAAACATGATTTCCCCTTCAAAAATCCATGCTGGCTACTCACAATCACATTGTACTATATATGCTTGAATATAGTTACCAGGAGGATTTTCTCCATCGCCTTCCCAAGGATTGATTTAGTAGGACTTGTAGCAGTAGGACAGAGGATAACATTTGTAAACTAAAAGGGGGTGGATTCAAACTAGATATAAGAAAGTAATTTTTTTTTACGATGAGGGTAATGAAACACTGGAACAGGTTTCCCAGAGAGGTGGTAGATGCCCCATCCCTGGAAATATTCAAGGTCAGGTTGGATAGGGCTCTGGGAAAACTGATGGAATTGAGGATGCCCCTATTTGTTGCAGGGAGGTTGGACTAGAGGAGCTTTAGGATTCTCTTCCTATCCAAACCACTCCATGATTCTATGACTCAAGTGAGGTTTCCCAGCCTTTAATTCCCTGAGTTGTCCTCCTTGAAGATAGGAGTGATATTTGCCTTCTTCCAGTCCTCAGGAACAAGGATTGATCACCATGACCTTCCAAAAAAGACTGAAGATGGACTTACAGTGTAGTTTTCAGCTCCCTCAGCACTCATAGGAGCATCCTACAAAATCCCAGGGACTCGTTTACATCTAGACAGCCTAACTTGGTCCTTCTGTGATGAGGGTAGGTCTTCCTTTCTCCAGACATTCCCTCTGGTCTCAGAGGCCTGGAATTCTTGAAGGGCTATCTTACCAGTACAACCTTAGATGAAGGTAATTAGTACCTCAGTCTTTCCTATGTTCAGTTTCACTGGGTCTCTTTCCCCTTCAAGCAGCAGTTCCGTATTTCCGTATCATTGCTGCTGATACACCTGGAGTTGCCCTTCTTACTGCCATGTACATTCCCCATCAATGTTTAACTTCAAGTGGGTGCTGGCTTTCCTAGCTAGTCTACAGCTATTAATTTCTTGCAGGGGCTTGGATGACTCATCCACCTTCAAAAGACAGTGTACCAAATTATGTTTTTTCCATGCTGAGACAAGAGGTTACACATGCTCGTGGAGACTCAGCAGAAGCTGAGAGATACTGTCTCAAAGAGGCAAGACACAGCCAGTACTCTTATCAATCGTGTCTGGCCTTAATGTGAGGGAGCACTGCCCGGAAAAAGCAAAATGCGGGGAGACTGGAGACGGTAGCCATGGTGTTCCACAGAGCTCTCTTTCAACATGCTTCAGATCTCAGCCCAGATTTTCACACTGTCTTCACCACTTGTGGTCCATACTGGAGATCTGATTATGCTTCACAGCTTCTAGTGAAGGAGTTGTCACACCATAACAACTGCTCTGAGTCCTGTTCTCTGACCATGCTCAGAACACCATCACGTACAATTCTTACACCCAAGAGCAATTGTCTGTGTGGAAATATCCTAAATGGCAGTGTTTTCATCGAAGAATGGAGGAATGGGAAAGTGGGCAAAGCTCTGAGAAGCTTTGCTGCTGTTGTTTCTCCTGTCCTGTCCTTGATACTTTAATGGTGGCTTGTAATTTGGATTATTGCAAACAGAAAGAAAGGCTCTTTGGTTCTTTGTAGCATGAAATACTGGTCATAATTAAAGAATAATTCCAGGTCCAATGCAGCACATTACGTGAGAAAAAGAAAAACAGAAGGGATAGAAAAGAATTATGACAACTGTGGTATGGGAGGTAGTAGCTGAGGAAGGATGATGATGAACCAAGAAGAAACAGATGCTGGATTTTGTGGGTTTCATCACATTATGATCAAATAGAAACAGAAAGAGCTGGGCTTATTAAGGAATGAGAACTAGGAAAATTGTGAATAAAACATAGTGAGGAGGAGGATTTGGGAGAGAATAATTCTGTTAGATCTGTGTCAGCTGGAAAGGCAAAATAGATCAATTTTCTTTTCTTGTTGCAGTGGCCTTCACATTAATTAAAAAAAGGGAGGGAAAAAAGAAAACCCAGCTGACTAACAAAGCAAATGGTCTGAACAAAAGAAGCCGCCAAAGGTACTTCTATCAAAAACCTCCTATTAGACCCAAAAGAAATCACAATCCAGCTCCGCAGGACAAAGAAAAATGAAATTCACGTAGGAAATTAGAGAAAGAACATCAATTTCCACACTCCTTTTTGCACAAAACCTTTTGGCATATTACAGCCTTCTCAGGAATTAACCAGTCTGTGTGGTTTTTGTATAGTGATTTCATTTGATTTCATTGTGGAAAAGTAGATCTGATACCAAGAAGTTTCCAAAGACTGTTAGAGAGGAAATGCATAGCCTAGCTCCTGTGAAGAGGTCAGAGAATATGTTGTGGATGCAGCTCTTGTACTTGAGCATTTGGATGATCAATTCACTTTTTAAAAAATTGTCTGTAGTGCAGTTTCTTGTAATTCTTTTTTTATGTCCCCTGTGTGGAGCTTCACTCTTTGTACACAGCTGTCTTAATTTTCAAAGCTGTCATTATCCTGTAGGCTTTGGCCAGCTGTAACCCCATCGTAATGTAAATGGATTCTGTGAGCTAAGAACTGACCTGCTTACAAAGGCATCATGTAGTGCCAGAGAAGAGCTCAGATGCTGCAGAACAGCTGGAGATAGATAGCACTTAAATCTCTGCTACAAAAGCAGATGGTCCTTCAAGTCTTAGTCAGAAGTAAAGCCATTGGAGTAACAGGTCCTGGCTGAATTTTTGCTTTCAACTCTTTCATCCAAACTGAGCAGTCCAAACATCTGTCTGTCACATCAGCATCCTGAACTGGAAGATGAGAGCAGGGCCGTGATCAGCAGTTCTTACGCTATACGTGACTGACTCAACAAAACTAGGTAAGCAAAAAGCCTGAGGTTCATCCCAGTAAGGTTTGATCATTGGAGCTGAGGAATGTTCACCTTTTGAAGTACCTACATTTAAAGTGGGTATGTATGTTAGTGAGAAATTGTTTGTGTTGATTGAAAATGTACCTAGGAAGGAAATCACTGATATAAACAAGAATGATGGTTTTCTGGACAATAAAAAAGGGACAAGACCCAAAGGAGACCAACCAAGGCACCTGATGGGGAGGGGAGGGGAGAGGGAGGGGAGAAGAGAGGAGAAGAGAGAACGCTATTTTTGCTGCAAGTCCAGGGCAGAGGAGTACAGATGCTGTCATATCGAGTCAGAATACCCCATCTCACTGGTTTTTGCTCATCACCATCTGATGCCTAAAATGGAAGAAAAGAACTTTCAAGATAATATTAGTATAGATAAAAGAGCAGGTCTTTAATTAAAATGCTTTAAGGGACACTGGATACATAAGTGAATGATACAGTATAAGGTTCTTACATATTTATAACACTAATTAATTGTCATATCTAATGGATATATCCAACCCGAGAATTGTCCACCACCAGAACCTCCCTCAGGTCTGCCCCTTGGCACGCATCTCTGGAAATGAGTCAGAGGTCTCAACACCCCCCTACTTCCTCATCATCATCACCCGCACATTATATGCCTTCTTTGGAGCTTCTCCAAGGTCTCTGGGCCTTCTGCTATGACTACAATGATATTTTATTATGTTCTTCTATGTATGCATCTCAAACAAGATGTTCCTAAAATCTTTTTCCCTGAAAAAAACATTAAACAAAATTTCAAGAATTTCAAGAATTTGATAAAAAGCATGAGAAAAGGGTTTAGTAACTTTTAGCTTATTCTAAAGTGTTAGAAACTATACGGTTATCTATATGCTATAAATCTTAAGAATCTTAAGGCATCACATCAGCCTATATAACCTCCCTACCTTGAACATGACTTCCCTGGCATTGCCAGACCAAGAGGATGATGGAAAGTGGTGGTTCTGCCATCACAGGCCAGCCTGAGTGCAAATGTGCCATCAGGGCTGGTGTTGGAATGATTACGCACGTTCTCATGGTGTACACATTAGGTGGGATACTCTTTGCGTTGTTATAAGATTATAATAAGTCAGAATAAGATTATAGATAATAGTTGGAACATTGTTTTATTTAATAAAGGATGGCCTAACTCGATAAATATTCCTTGTGTTTGTCATCATCTGATTCAACCATCAGTCTCTGTGGAAACTGAACCTTCATTCCCTCAGCTGTAATAGTCTGTAACCATCAGGAAGCATGAACAGGTACAGGATGCAGTTCATGATCAAAGTTATGGAGTGACTCAGGCCAACAAAAACAGTTAAAAACCCCTTAGATCAGGTGTTTCAGGGCCATCCATCTGGAAGAAGATGTTCTACAGAGAACATAATTAGCCCCTTTGTGGTCCTGTTTTAATATTTCATATTTATACAGTGTGAGGCAACTCAGACTAAGAGTTGCCTGTGTCCCTGTCAGACACCATAGCTTGGAGATGAGCTGTCATCTGGGAGATCCAATCCAATCCAATCCAATCCAAGTCTTCCAGAGAAGACATTTAAACCATTATTCTTCCAATGCATTCTTAAAACCACCTGTCAGGGCCATTTAACCCTGTTAATACTCTCCAGGCCTGGACACCAGCCAGGGTAATTCTCTCAGTGTATGTCTTTAACAATAAGGTCTGGAAAGCCTTCTTTAGGAGGAGAAACAGAAATGTCAAGAGTTGATAATTTTCACAAAGCTTTAGTCTTTCTTTCCAGCCAGCCTTAGCTATGAGGCTGCCAACTGACTGGCTTAACACAGCATCTCAGCTGATTTGGTCTTCCCTGCTGGTATGAGTAGCCCCACAAAATGTGAGGATGTTCAACCTTATCAACTTGTGGCCAAAAGGGTAATATTAAACTTTTTTCCTATAGTTCATCCCTAGAGAAACTGTCAAAATGCTACTTCAAAGTGCTGCTTCATCTTCAGGGAGTTTTCACTGTGATAATTCTCCTTTGTGAGTTGTATTTCCACTTGCATTTTCTTGTCTTGGGCATTTACAGACACCAGGGTTTGACACGTGCCTTGCCTGTTTGTCACATTACCTCCTGTAGCTGTTTTGCTTGTTGACTCTGGGGTTTAGTTTTCCTTTGCACCCACCTCAGCATAAGGCTCTAGGAGAGTCAAAGGCTGTGCAGGAGACAAGCAGCACACACATCACTGCTCAGGTTGCATTCACATTGAAACAAAGTGCTCGTTAACACAATTTCTAATTTTATACACTGTAAAACTTGTCAATGGTGCTTTTTTAACACTGTGAAGTATTACATTGCCAATATGGGAGTAAAGACAAAGTTAACAATTCCTTCATTCTATTGTGTTTTTTTAATTGGTTTAAGAGCAGTCCGCTTGGGGAATATGTGAACAAGGATGCACAAGTATTTAAAATTACAAGAGAAAATTTTCAAATTTAGGCTCTCATGTATCTCTTATGTTGTCAGGAGGGAATGTCCTAGAAGGTGTCAGGCAAGTGTACTTCTTTTAGAGCATGGAATATTTTTCCTTTCCTAGGCATTTGGAATATTTTAAGATTTTCTAAATCTGGCCCTGAAACATGCCCTTTGTGCTTACATGAAAAATAGAGTCCAAAGTTTAATGCCTTGACTATTTTAAAATTAGACACCACTCCAGGGATTCTGCAGCTGCTTGGGAAATTTCACATGGACATTTTGCCTCTGGAGTTGGGCCAGAAAAGCTCCAGTGCACTGGAGTGAATGACAAATTCCATAAAGGTTGAAGATCTCTCACTCAAGACTCTGCTTCCGACTTTCACTATCTAGTGCAAAAGGCAACAAGGAGGTGGAGGAAGGAGTGATCAGATCTTCTGTTTGGGAAGGGGAAGAATTCGGGAAGAATGGATTGAACAAGGAGGAAGCCCATTGCTTAATGGGCTTGGTTACAGGTTGACCGTCTTGGGAGGGACAGAAACTCTGAAGCAAAGATGAGGCCCAAAGCTGACTGGTGATGTTTTCTTAGGCCATTTTATTTTAGTTGTCCTGCAGTACCCTCAGACTCGTTGCCACAGGCTCCTTCCCTGGGAAATGAATATAATTTTTAGCTACAATGTAAAGGGCTTGTGATGATTAACACATTAAATTTTCAGGCTTACAGTGGCTGAGGAACTGATGTTGAGCTGCACATCAAGCCACCAGTGATGAGGTTAACAGGCCTTTGAGCATGCCCACGGTGAACTGGTTGTTTCCAAAACCTGCAGTCTCACAGGTCATAATGTGTTCCCGACTGCTGGGTGGATGATACATGCAACAACACTGAGCAGTCAGATTATTCATGCTCTGATTTCAGACCTCTGTATTCAGAAATAGTTTCCCATAAAATTAATACTAAATGGACACTTTGCTTCTTTCTTTCTTTTTTTCTTTTTTTTTTTTTTTCCTTTTAGAATTCATGATATGCAGGCAATACCTCCTTTTCTAAGTACCTTTTCTCAACACAAGGAAGCAGCACTTTGGGGTATTTGTGCTGATAGACTTGGCAGCTCTTTCATGTTTACATGGGCTGTGAGACCTCATTGGAGCTCCATTCCTTATGAGATAAAAATTAAGCTGTTGTCTGAAGAGGGACAGTTTGAGAACCCAGTGAGCCCCTCTGGTGTGAGGGGCCCCAGGGCTCTGGTGTGAGGAGAAAGGAGTGGCTCCCATATGCATACTGTCTTCTTAATGGGGGATTCTTTTATCTTACATCTGAATCATCACTGCAAAGTTCCCTCGTTTTGGTGCTACTGCAAGTCAGAAGCAACCCCATGAATGACAAAGGGCCCCGGATCTCTGCTGCTTTATGTCTTGCAGATAATCATCTGCCTCTCCACAAGGTGCATGAAGAACTGTCCCAAAGCAGGGCTGCAGCTCCCAGCACTCACTTCCTTCAGGTATAAATCACAGTACAGAAAACAACACAGAGGAGGAACCCACTGGAGTTGTTCAGGTGTAAAACTGGTCCAAGAGAAAACTGGCTCAAGCCATGCAGATTTAAATTAGAAGGAAAGGGTTATGAATACTAAATGACTTTGCAAATGAATGGTTCAGAAAATCTCACCTTCCATAAGGTTTACTCATCCTTTATCCTTAGGGAAGAGATTTTATTATTTCTGATAATAATCCCTCTATAAAGGGAGATGGGGATATAGACAGGGAAAAGGAAATTTAAAAAGGTAAGAAGGAGATAATTGTTTTCTTGTTCTCTTGCCTGAAGAAAACTTTTTCATTTTGTTTTTCTACTGCAGACAATGGAAAGGATGGAGAAATCAAAAGTTGGTTTTAGTGCTTTTTATTTTTTTTTTCTTTCTCCTACACCAAGCCTTACACTATAATTGGAGAAAAGCTAAATTAGCAGCTTTTCATTAATAAGATCTATGGTTGCATTTAATAGGTTGACTAAATTGTGTTTCATGAAAGGAATACTAAATTTACTGACAAGAAAGCAACCCAACTTTGTTCTCAGAGACTTATTTGTTCAAAGGTCATTGATCTTTTTGACTGTATTTCCTTTGTGCTGTATCTTCAGAGACAGATAACACGGGAGGCCGGGGCAGGAGCCAACGTTCTTGTCAACTTTCTAAAATTTCGTTACAATATTTATTTTACTATGGGCGATTTCTTGCTCCTTTAGCTAAGAAATTTAATTTCATGAAAAACCCCTCAGAGAGTTATGGGTCTTAGTAGCAACCATAGGCAATGTCTGCTCTTTTTTTCTTTGTAAATCAATGCAAAGAGAGGAGAAAATAAAAAAGATATTAACCATTCTTAACAGTCTAATCATTTAATTTTGGTTGCTGCTTAAAATAAGAACTTTTCTGAAAACAAAAGCCAGATAATTGATTAACAGAAAAGTAGACTTACGTTCTTGATAAAGCCACAGAGGTGAAGTAACATATCCCAAATTTCTCTTGCCTTGCATCCACTGGGAGGCTGGCAGATGTGCACAGTCGGTCACTTTGGAATGCCTCAGACCAGAGCAGCACATGTCTGTGTCCTGGTTGGCTTCTTCCACGCTTCAAAGTAAGTAGCTTCAGGTCTGTGAAATTTATCAATTATTGTTTTGTGGACCAGATAGAAGGACCATATCTGTTGTCCATGAAAAGGAAAGTTCTCTAGGAATAGCAGTTTTTCCAATCTCTCTTTGGTCAAATTATCACTTTTCTTACTCTTTCGTAGGCTGACTAATATATTTGAGGGATACTCCTCAGACAGTGATTAAATTGCCACGGTATTGTATATAGCTGGTAGGCATTTGGAAACATTTTGAAGTGACCAGGAAATGACCAGTGTCTCTTTATACATCACCATTATTNTTTTCTTTTCCTTTTTCTTTTTCTTTTTCTTTTTCTTTTCCTTTTCCTTTTCCTTTTCCTTTTCCTTTTCTTTTCCTTTTCTTTTCCCATATTTCCTTCCTCATGATATTTTTAATATTAGTTAGATTCTCTCTTTTGCCCTTCAGACCATGGAGATGTGTCCCTTTTTGATGCCCAGATTGTTCAAATACTAGATTGATTTTGCACACATGACTAAGTTTTTTCTCTGTGATTCACTTTTTACTTCAAACTTTAATTTCAAGATGCTAGCAGTACGTTTTTTGGGTTTTTTGTTTGTTTGTGTTTTTTTGTTTGTTTGTTTGTTTTTTTAACCAAGATATACCAAGCAACCCATTTATTCAGAGTGAAATTATCTTCTTCATGGAATTTTCCTCTGCTGTAAGACCTTTTCCCCACAACAGACAAGAATTACACAGGTGATATTATAAACACCCATAAAATACCTCAGAGGAACAGGCTGACTGGTTTGTTCTGCTACTTCAACCATGCCAAGTCTCTGCACGATAAGCAGCATCAGTTTTTATGTAGGGAGAAGTGAAAATGCAGGGTATGGTTCATTTTGTAACCTCATTGACCCTGCCTCTGTCTTCCCACCCAGGAATGGCAGGGGACACAGGATGTGGCATCAGTTCTCATGGCATCTCATGGAGACACTCTGTGATTACATTTTGAACTCTGAGAAGGAACTGAAGGTGAACTAATCCACTCTTGCACCAGTCACTGAAGTCCTGCTGTGCTGGGTTCACCTTGGCTGAATGCCAGGTGCCCACCCAGCCGCTCTATCGCTCCCCTTCCCAGCTGGACAGGGGAGAGAATAAGGGTGGAAACAAAAAAAACCAGCACAAATCGTGGGTTGCGATAAGGCAGTTTATATTTATACAGAAAGCAAAAGCAAAAGCAGGGTGTGCACGCGCAAAGCAGGAGCAGCAACTAATCTCTGCTTCCCATGTGCAGCGATGGTCAGCTACATCTGAGAAGCAGGGCCCCTAATCATGTCAGCAGGCAGCCATCGGAGACAGTGAGTGCCTCCCCTTCCTGCTTCCTGCCCCAGCTTTTATATCTGGGTTGACATCATATGGTATGGAATATCCCTTTGGTCAGTGTGGGTCAGCTGGCCTATTTGTGTCCCCTCCCAGGACCTTGTCCTTGACTGAACAGTGAGTGCTGTGTTCAGTGGTAGCCAAAATATGGGTGTGTTATCGACACCAATGCAGAGCACTGTGAGGGAAACAAATTCTGGCTCAGCCAGACCCACCACACCTGTCTCGTCATTACTCAGTTAATCCTCTTCACTTTCAAAAACTGAACACTGGTTCAGTTCTTCAAACAGCCACACAAAATATCAAAAAGCTCTGAAAGATAATGCACATCTGTCTCAACAGAAACATCGACAAGGTAACAATCTGCATCTGAACAAGCAATCTAGACTTCATGTAGCCAGGGAGAGGTAGGCAAGGAGTGATTCATCTCCTAAAATAGAGCTAAAATAGATGAGATGATTCAGATCCCCTGTGTAGTTATTTCTCTTCATTGACTTTGCTTGGTGCTGGTTCAGACAAAGGTGTATATACATTGCAAATGCTTATAGGTGGGTGAAAGAGTTCTTCCAAATAGTATTTTAAATAGAGGTGGACTTGACTCTCTTCACTGACTCATTAGCTATATTTTAGATAAGTTTCCTGAGTTTGGGGGTGGGCTGTTATCATTCAGGTCATCTAGCTTTCCTATAAATATAAGATCTTTGCTACTTATGTGAAGGAAGTCTAATGTAGTCTCTTGTTAGTCACAAACAGCAATAATTCAAGTTTCCTTTTATTCAGAGCTTGCACCCAGTGGGACAGAACAACGTTTCTGACCTTTCTGTGGGACTGAAGCATCCAATAGTCAAAAGTTTTCACATTATTAGTGCTTGACTCCTCTTTGACTGAATATTCTTTTGTAACAGAGAAGTCGTAGTTGGATATTTCTTTTGCGCACTAAATGTTCTCTTATCATACATGTACTTCACACTTCTGCTCTTCCTTCTTCAAGTCTACACCAGAAAAATTCTTGCACTTCTTTTTTGGCTGGCTGGTTTCTCCAATTAGTCAGTTCTTAGAATTATCCGTGTCAAAATTGTCACTATTTTTCTTTACAAATGATAAGAATATGATCAGCTGTGTAACTCCTCCATTTCAAGGATTCTCATCAACTTGCAATGAGTTAACTGGAGTTGTGTTTCCTGCACCTGCTAGTTTGGGGGCTCTTCTCCACGGACACCCC